>JARJDZ010009176.1:0-30725 GCA_030264555.1 Aleochara sp. GC000083 | reverse complement strand
CGAAGTCAAACAACGGCCACTGCGGTTGGAAGTTGGATGGGTGACCGATTTCGGGATGGTCGACATTTCGAGTCTGGCCGTTGCAGGACTCTTCCACATCTCGGGCCACCTCCCTGTAATTGTCGCAGGACAGATGAAACCACGAGGGAAGTTTCTGTGATCCCCAGATATTGTATGACGGCCATCTTGGGTCCTTCATCCACCAGGACATCGTGCTATGTCTATAACGTTCCAACCGGGGTTGGTAGTTGCCATCGGGTTGTAAGTCTTGGTTAGTTAGGTCGTGTCATAATCAAAGGTTGTAAGGTCCATCCGGGTTGTAAGTCTTTTGCTTTTTTCATTTTAAATTTTGTACTTTCAAATACTTGTTATTTCTGAAATTTGTCATTTCTAACTTCAGAATAATCGATAATAATAAACATTTCTTAGGGTCCTCGTTTCTTCTAGAAAATTCGTGCACTTTGTTGATTCATTTCCATAGTAATTTTGTCTGTCAAATAAATTACAAAATCGACAACTACTTACAGCAATTTTTCGAACTTCACGATTTTTCCGGAAGGTTTTCCTATTATTTTCCTCCGCAGGAACCTGCTCCTTGCAATTATGATCCATTTAAAAAAGCTGTTTTCAATTTTTGAATTACCATCCATTTTTATTTTCCTTATCAAATTTATAGTTATCCTTTAGAAGATTCTCTAGTCTGTTTCGATTTTTATCTGTTATAACTCTTAAGAAATAATGAATCTATTGATTTGCAAGTTTTGTATACTTTCTGAATCCAGGAAAATTGTAACATCAATTCTCAAGGTTCTCCACGAATATAGACGACATAAGACAAATCCAGCCTTCTAGACAAGTCGATATTGAAAAACAATAACAAAGAGTATGTGCAAATGTAACGAAATGGCGCAAGACACTGAGACTAGTACAAATAACAGCAGACATTTCAAATGTATTATCGGCGTGAAGAACATTCAGGATTTTACTTACAACTCGTTTCACAGTCTTCGCATTCGTTGCCGTTTTGCCTTCGACGTATCTGCATAAAGTACAAACACTACAAGACTTCCATCGTCGTTGCTCTGCAAATCCCGAACCCTATAAAGTCATGTATTCGTTTTCCATTCACTTGCGTTTGCATTCGGATTTGAATCCGTGAGCGTTTCGTGCATGCGATAAATTTTCGATTTCGACGTCGACGTCGTCGTCGTTGTCCAGCCGATCCCTCACTTCCCGAATCTGGCACCCGGTGTTAAAATGCGCGCAACTCTTTTGGCACCAGAGTTTGCGTCCGACCAGGAAGCAGCTCTGAAGAACGCCAACATCCCTTTCCCGATGGATGTATACGTTAGGTGGAAGGTGCAAGTTCGCTGTGATGCCGCTCTTGATGAAACCGCACAATCCTGGCAGGACGACCTGGGTTCTAGGAGTTATCGGAAGTTGAACTAAACGGCACGTTGCACAGAAAGCCGAGCAACCGCTGTCGACGAACTTGGCACACGTCCTGCAAGAAGAGCGACGTTTCATTAATTCCCATTTATTCCAGAGGCCAACGATGTCTGATAAAACACCGAGGGAAAATGGTGGAGTTTTCATGGGGTGCCATTTATAAAGATCTCGAAAATTGAAGTTTACTCGCATGGATTCAATGACACTGTCACAAAAAGTGAGAAATACTCGAGAAGGAAACATTGTTCTTTTAATGTTGGATTCCAGGATCAATCTACATCTTATATCTTAGGTCTTCCTTTGGATTTTTTAGAAGTTGCACCAAATTATCTTCAACTACCTTCTTGGTTTATTATTATTAATTTCTGTGGTTGGTTTGGCAGGAGCAAATTTTCAACAGCCAGGTTTGATTTGTTCTTCAGGATTGAAGGTTTTCTTTGAAGATACTGAAGATATGAAACAGAAAAGGGGTCTGATGTCAAAAATTGTAGTTTATTTACATGGATTCAATGTTACAATCACAAAATACTTGAGAAAAATTTAAGGGGAGCATTGTTCTTTTGATGTTGGATGTCAGGATCACTTTAGGTTTTATATTTTAGGCCTTCCTACGGATTTTTTGGAGGATGCTCCAAATTGTCTTCAACTATGATCTTCAGTGTTTACCAACACTGGAAGAATATTTTTATGGTTAGTTTGACTGGAGGAAACTTTCAATAGCCAGGTCTGATTTGTTCTTCAGAATTGAAGGTTTTCTCAGAAGATACTGAACATATCAAATAGAATAGGTATCTCATTTCGAAAATTGAAGTTTACTCGTATGGAATCATGGACACAATCACAAAGAGTGAGAAATACTAGAAAATTTTTCTAAGGAATCACTGTTATTTTGATGTTTAATGCCAGGATCACCTTAGGTCTTATATCTTAGGTTTTCCTTCGGGTTTTTAAATGATACACCATATTATTTTCAACCATTTTAATGGTTATTTACCAATACCAATGTGGTTGCATTAGCTCGAGGAAATTTTCAAGAGCCTAGTTTGATTTGTTTCTCAGAAAATACTGAAGATAGTTCGATAGCTACAAGATAGTTAAATAATAAATAATACTGAAGATATGAAATAGAAAAAGTGTCTGATCTCGAAAATTGAAGTTTACTTGCAATGTTAAATATTACAATTGTTAAATACTTGAAAATTTTTTAAAGGAATTATTGTTCTTTTGACGTTGGGTACCAGGATCACTCTAGATCTAATATCTTAGGACTTCTTTCGGATTTTTTCGATGATGCACCAAATTATCTTCAACTATCTTTTTGAGTATTTACCAATTAATTTGTGTGGTTGATTTGGTTGATTGAGATCTGATTTGTTCTTCAGAATCGAAGGTTTCCTCTTAAAAAAAACTGAAGATATTGGATAAAAAAGATGTCTGATATCTGGAAAATGTATCTTTATTCTAAATAGTCAGTAAATCTGACCTCATCCCCAGAAACCATCAGGAATACTAAAATCAATAATGAACCTTTTGCTGCATTGTTAAACTATTGTTAAATTGCAAACGGAGTAAACCAAACGCAGATGATTGTCATACCACAACAAAGTAACATCGCAATAATGAACATTTGCACAACACGTCAAAGCTGCACGTTTAATGCCCTAATGCTTCCAATACTACATGCTCACCATATCGAGATCATACCAATGATTGACTAGAGGATATCGATATAATTATATGTAAGTTACTCCTTTGGCTGAATGCGCCATCAGCCATCGCTATGAGCACTGCTGCTCAGACCCAAGGAGCACACAATAACGTTTAGTTCGGGCACATAAAGCTCATTGCATGCTTTAGATGGGTCGGTTCAGGCGTTTGTCGGTTTCGATGGTAATCCATTGACAAGTGCATCCGGAATTCGACTGTTCTCTTGTATATTCTCCATTAGGCGCTCCAATTCGTTGTATCCCACAGATATCTGTGTGTTTGGATGCAATTAGAGCGACTGTTTGACTTCTCTAGGGACCTAATTTCTACGGATTTGGTAAATGTTGAATGGTATGTTTTTTACATATGAGGAAATCGGATTGTTTGGTTTTGTGTAAATTGCCTGAAGAGTTGATTTCCAAGGATAATGATTTAATGAATAAATGTGAGATACAAAATTTGGGAGTTTATAATGATCATTCATGTGTGATAAACGACATTTTATTTTACCGAAGAAAAGTTACCACATTGTATAAAATTGTTAGTAAAATTTTGTGTGTTAATTTATTAATCTCCAAAAATTTATTTGCTTCATTGTGATGTTTAACAAATCTTAAATATCTGTTACTATAACAACCAGCACTTAATTTAACGAGTTGTCATCTATTTTAACCACAAATAAAAAATTGCTACTCATTTTAGAAGAACTTATATTGTAGATAGTATAACAATTTAGCAACTACACATAAAACACATTTGTTGTTGAAATGATTTAATTTAAAGCCAGATAAATATTTGTTTTTAACATGATTTGCAAATACTAACGATTTAAAATAAATTGATAGAACTGTAATTTTCATTGATCTAAATATTTTTAGTTTTTACAGGTTTTAGTGTTTGTAAAATAAATAGTTTAATGTTTTAATTAATAGCATCGTTTTACGAGTGCAATTGCACACTTTTATTACTGATTGGCCTTTTTTATGGGAGGATTTTATTGCGTTGCTCTAACAAATTGAACATCGATCAAATTACGTTCAGTTGCATATTGTACATTTGTAGGCAAAGATGTTGCTGCAACAAGCATCCTAGTTTCTGTTGGGATATTGACATATATTCGCGAAAATATTGAAAAATATTGCAATTTTCCTAGTACGACAGGTCATAAACAAATTCCTGCGAGTTATTTGCACTTGATCTACGTATATTGGCATATTTTCATATATTGATGGTAGTAGATATCTGTGATGTCTATGATTTCAAGGGGAGGAATATTTCATAAGTTTTATACCAGGAAATCCATAATGTTTGAGTGGTAAACAAGTTACCATCAGAAATTCAGACTAAATAGTAAATAAAAGAGGTTTGTTCTAAGTTCTAGGAATTTAATTTTAAGTAGGTATAATCTAGTAATTTTCTTCTGTGGATAATTTAAGTTGTCATTTTTATTATTTAAGGTAAACGTTGATGCCCGGTTTCACAAACGTTCTTTAATTCATTGATTAGTTAGTGATACTTAAATTTGACGTTCGTTATGTATTCGGCCAATAGGAGTTAAGGATTTGGATTTAATCAACGTTTGTGAAACACAATTGTGACAGTTAATCATGGATTAGCTACTTTGATGATCATTAAAATTTAAGGAACGGTTGTGAAACCGGGCCTGAGTCTTTTGATTTAGGGAGTTGAATCCTGGCAAGGAAGATGATAACAGAGTTCTGATTGAATATATTCGGATCAGATATCATTGATTTATTGCAGAGAAATTTGACAAATTGGTCAAGCACGTTTAAAGCAAAAGAAGCTATTGGGACAAAAAGTTTGGCATTTTACTTTGAAGTGAATCCAGAAAGTAAAAGAAGAGTAATCGAATCAAAAAGATGTAGGAAATTTAAATAATTTTCTTAGCTGAACTAATATAAACCAAGGAAATTGAGTTAGATTGGGTCAACTATGTCTGGTTATCTGAAAAATAAGGATAATAGTAAAACTGGTGAAAGCTGGTAAATTGGTAAAACTTTGAAAAAAGGACAGAGAATATCCTGTTCAAATTGGGGATAAATTTTAAATGTAATAAAAGTAAGTAGTCTTATAAATGAGGTAGCCTAAAAAAATTTCTAGGATAAAGGCTAATAAAACTGGGTTCAGTTGAATTGAGAACTTGAACACAAGAACTTGAACTAGAACCGGCTTATTCAATCTACTATGGTACATTTCAAAGATTTGGTCATCCATGGAGTAGTTCAATTTACTATCCAGTTTTAGTTCACTATTTGTGTCTGGGTATCATATTTCTTTTTTTTTTTGAATTTCCTGTAGAATTGACATTAAAAGAAGATATCTGATGATTATATTCTTCACTAAGGAATTTTTGTGAGACCTTCAAGGTGTGGTATTTTTGAAACACTTACCAAAAGTTCCCAACCTTTGGTACAGACCAAGAACTGAGAATCTGTAGGATAGGGACAATATGGACAATGTATGAGACCAGGTTTTTGAAGAGATCAGGATGATAGCAAAAAGCTGGTAGGAACCTGGTAAGAAATGATAGAAAAGGGGGCACAACAAATTTTCTTGAGCAAATGAAGCTTGAAGGAATGGTTTGTTAGCGTAGTGGATTCCAAATTAGAAAACTAAGTTGAACAAGAAACAACTCATGATGTAATTTTTAAATGACCAACATTTCAAAGAGATAGTAATGTATTGACCAATAGTTTTCAATGATCAGAATTTAGTTGGGATAGTTTCAGGACATTATCAAGCTGAAAGTTAATTTCTGGGACCATGGCAACAAAGAGGATGTTATTGTTGGCGTTTTCAGCAAGCTTGCAACCGTTGTCAACAGTACCTACTGACAAACCTTTGGCATTTGCCTTGGGTGCAGACATGGGGGCATTAGTCGCGACGCCGTCGCCGACGCCGACGCCGCCGCCGCCGCCACTGCATCCAACGGGAACCCATCCACCACACGCGGGATCTCTCGCATTCAGCATCCGTGGGCGCGACGACGCGAATATCGGTTTAGTTGCGATCCGGTCGGCGTTGGTTTCGCGCGCGCGTCTCTCCCATTCGACGTCGAGGACAGGCGTCGCGACGTCCCGAAAGAGTCCCCCAGGCTCCCACCGCTCCCATCATCGAAACCGCACCAGAAGTGTCCGCGCAGACCACCTCCGAACCGCACGCCACCACCATCGAAGGAGAGTCCAAGATGTGAACCCTCGAATCGACGTGGAGGAATTTCCCATGCGGAGTGCGCGCTTCGACAAATATAGTGGCTAAATGACAGAATTTAAATATAGTGCGCGATCATGCCTTCACACAAATTATATTTTTAGGCCATCCGCGCGTCTCCTGGTGTGCGGCGTTCGACGACGACGACGACGACGCCGCTGCAACAACAGTGCGATCCGTGCGGAGGACTCACTTTCGCGTGCTCGCCTTTTTCTGCGCGTCTCGGCGAGGTGATCCCCCAGGAAGTCGCCGAACGACGAACGCGCTGCTTTAATGGAATGCAATATTGTTGTGTTTGGTGCTGAAGAGTGCTGAAGAGCGAGTGCTTCGGGAGCGACAGCGGGAAGGACTGCTGCTAGCTGCACTAATGACATCACGACAATGTGCCGCTTCGTTTTTCTCATGTAAGTCGCACTCGGCCGATTCACTTATCGACAACTTTGCTGGAAGAGTTGGACGCGGCAGGACGAAAGCTCAAGAAATGCCGAACGGAAAAGAAAGGAATTCGAAGAGCTTTTGTATGCTGCTTGCTTCGAGAGCGCCTGGCACGGAGGGCTATTTATAATTTGACAATTTCGCGTGCTTTACCATCAGTTATTTATATGTTTCGGAAATTAGTTCAAGGATAATTATTGTGCAAATGGATAATTATAGATAATTATGAAGTCATTAACAATTTTTTTTTGGTTTATTTTTAAATGACGTGTCAAGGATGAATGCACATCCAGATGATTTTACAAAATAACATTTCAAAAAATATGTAACATTATGCAAACATGTCAAAAATAATTAACATTCAAGAGTTTTCAATGCTGCTTCAATTAATATTAAGTTTATACATTATTAATCGTGAAATTTTTGTTTTTAAATTTCAATAAACTTCACTTTCATCTAATGAAAAATTCCTAATATACAAAATAAACAATAAATATGATTGCTCAATTAAAATATGATTAACAAATGTAAGTTCTTAAAAAATGGTAAATTTTATTACTTTGTTACTTATTTTTTGTTATTGAACGATGAGAAAACTTCCTCGTAGAATATTTATTCATTCATTTGTTGTTTTTAAAGTTTTGATTGTTTTCAATTGTAAAATTGTAGGTTGGCTTGAGTTCAGTAAGATATTACAATAAATTATTCATGGAGTTTTCCTCTTTCGTTGTAAACAAATGAGAAATTTACTTTCCCCAAGAAAACATATTTTTCCTAATACCGCAGGAAATTTCATGCGTCAACAAATTTAATGACTATTAACTTACTATGGAAAAATTTCTTGAAACATAAATTTTTAAGAAATGTTTTTCTGAAATTCTGAAAATATCCTATGACATGTACGAAAATTCCATTTTTTTAAAACACAGTTTTACAAACAAACTAATTATTTCAAATTAAATTTTGTATGAAATATCTCAACAACTTTTGTAATTTTTGTATGAGATTGACATAATTATAAATTATATGTCAAAAATTTGATGATAAATTAAAATTGTATATTGATATTTTAACAATGTATTTAGTAAAACCTTTAAAAAAATCCTTTTAAAATGATATTTTTATATTGAGTGGTATTAACAAAATTTTATTATAGATTGTTCTGAACAATCTAAAACTCGAAAACTTTCACCAAAAGAAAATAGCAATTTACATCCATGTTCCTAATATAATAAATAATTGTTGAATTTTCAAGTAAAAATAAACATTTATCAGTTACATTTGAACATGTTTTCATTATGAAAAATTCATATCATTAAATTTATATGAAAAACATAGGATATTTTAAAATGTTAGTCCTTGATTAAACTTCTTTGCAGTTTTAATTTTTAAAATATTGTTATTTTTGACTTCAATACCAAATATTGAGTATCAAAAACACCGTTTTAAATAAACATGAATATATGGAGGGATCCAGAAAAAGGGTGTCAAAAGAGGTATTTAAATGGGACTTTTTCCCCCAAAAAAGTATCCCTTTCAACCTCAAAACCAGAACAACAGCGAATATCTACATTATTTATTTTGCATCTGAACCTTATTTTAAGGTAGCCAAAACACACATGTAAATTATTTGATGTACCAACTGGATAATCCCTCGAGAAAAACAAATATTTTATTTAAAATTTACTTTCATCCATACATCTAATGCCAAATGTGGTAACCCTTAACACAAATAAATTCCTTTGTCAGAATTGTTTACGATAATATATAAACAATAACAAGTAATAATAACATGTCATTAACATTCCTTTTTGTTGTACGTCTTCTCACAAACATTATATTTTATGCCATAGGGCTTAACAACCCGTTTAATTGTATACTATTCGAATTTAGTATCTAACTCAAATGAGAATTGTCAACAAACGAACGTGATGTCATATGGTGCCTAATTAAATTTATTTTTTAATTTTGTGCGTTTGTCTCATAATGTATTCTAAATTTCCTTAGTTGATTTTATTGGGTGATATTAATTAAATATTTAATATGATAAAATTATATATAACATCAAATATAAATTTTATCCTATTTGTATTTTCTATTTGTATTACAAGAGAAGAAAATTAATTGTTTTACATTTAATTGAAAAGAAGAAAATTTCAATCTAATTTTCCTTCAGTTTTATCCACAAGATTTTCCCCTAAAATTAAATTTTAATCGACTCTTAATCCATCTCTAAACAGGAAAATGTTAATTAAACGAATTAATATCTTTATGAATACTTAAAGGTATAATTAATAATTAATAATCATGCTATCTTATTAAGTTTATAAAATTAATTTACCATTATATCCATGGTAATGTTTATATCCTGTATAAAAGATTTTTGATCAAAACATCAGGATTTCGTTTAAATTGAGCGGAATAAACATATTTCACGAGAGGATAATATTCAACTTGCATAGCTTTAATATTTAAAGTCTAATTATGAAACTGGGTTTTAATAAAGAGCAAGTTTGAAGTCGAAATAATAAAATTCCTTCGTTCTTGTTGGCATTGCAATGAAACGAGTCTTCAATTACATTGCAATCCTCCTCTGATGAAATAGATAGCTAAACAGATTCCTATGTCGTTCAAATACGTAAATTATTTTCAATGGTAAATAACGACAGGATCTTGGATCTTGTCCATTTTTGTTATGTAACAACGTATTTGAAGGGAAAAACATTTATGAGGAGCGTAAATAAAATAAATGAGTGGAGGAAGGTCTTTCAGTTTCGCAATCGTTGGAGCTTTTGCGATTTGCGACCTTTTATTGTCATAGAGAAACAAAAAAGAAATATGTAAACATATTTACATCGAAGATGGCTGAAAAACAAGATTAGGATTTGCATCATGTATTTTTCAGACTAGGTTTAAGGGCTTCTTTTGATGTCCTTAAGTATTTATCAAGATATTGTCGGACTTCTTTGAGGTTCGTTTAGATCAGATCAGTTCTGAAATAAGAAGATATCTGCAAATAATTTTATTTATAGAATTCTGTTCTAATTCTGTAATTATTCATTGAAATCTGTCAGTGTTTTGTTATCCTAAAATAAATTAATCTGGAATCTGAAAAATTTGGCTAAAATTGATAAAATTTGTATTTTAAATTACCTATAAGAAGAAAGTTTTTCTTATTTTTTTCCTTAACAAAAAGTAACATAAAGGACACAAAGAAATTGTAATTCAATTTTTATTTGACCTCACAAGATTTTCCACCACCTGTTTTTTTCCACACGTGAAACTTTTCATTCCAAAGTTGTAAAATGTTCTTATGCTTCTTTTTGGAGTTCGGTGAACCTTTATAAAACATTTTTAACTTGAGACGTTCTATATTCTTATATTTCAGATACATTTTAAGCTGTGGCTTTAAAAACAATTTATTATTGCGTGCTGTGACATTAATGACGTAAATGAAGAAATTTCAACATTTGCCTTTTGTTGAATGTGTTTTTCCTCAAACAATATTTACAAATACAATATGAAGAAGGATTATTTTCCGTGAAGCGGACGCAAAATTAGGTTTTCATTTCGACAAACAAACCAAGAAACAAACAGACCCGAGTTGGGATTTCCCCCAAAAATATGCTCGGTATATTTTGGCAAAATTACGCTGTCGTTTCGTTGTAAGCCCCTTTGATGGATTTCAAGCGAGTAAATTCATTACAGAAGACACATTTCCATTCATTTACGGCGTGATAATCATCCGAGGAAGCGAAGACCTTAACACCCCGGATATGAAATGTTGCAGGACGAATGCGGAGGAAAATCGGCCATTACATTAAAAAATGAAAAATAAAACCAACGTCGTGCAACATCAACGAGAACGTGCGCAAAATCGCATTGGAAATTGTGTCAAAACGTTTCGCTCCTTATTCGTCCTTTTTGTCTTCCTCCACGTTTTTCCTCCCGTGCTCTTCCGGTCGTCGTCTTAAGTCGGCGAGGTTTTAATAAAATTTCATTTCCATTGGCATCATTGGCAATTCACACATGGCTTCTCCTCATTCGTCCTTCTTTTTTTGGCTGCGCTTTTTCTTCTTGCACCACGTATAATGGACGAGTTGGAGCGCTTCCGGCGTTAGGAAAATAACTTTATCGGGAATCTCATCACGAATTTAATTTTCGAATCAGCGCCCAATAGCAAATTATCCTCGAAGACGCTGGCGCCCTCTGGTGCGGATGTTGATGTCGGTTCGTTAGCTTGGAACAATCTTTCTCGTCGGACGGAAACGAGAAGAAGGGTTTTAGATAAATTGGAAAATGCCAAAAAATATCATGCTTACGAGTACCTCGCTTTAATCTGATTGGATCTTATTAGGTGACATGTAATTTTCCGCCTGCTTTCTTTTCGTCCTTTCATTTCCGCTCGCGTCCGACAAATAATTCCTCCATGTCTCTTTGCACCGGCCAACAAATGAAAGGATCTTTGCTACGATAAATTCCATTTCGAATTAACAAATAAATCTTATCGGGCGCATCGAACGAGGATCGAAATTAATTACACGTTATTCGTATCGCTGAACTTGTTGTTATTTCCATTGTTGCAGCAAACTAGAATTGGATGCTGTCAGCGCAAATAAAACATGACGGCAGGAATAAAAGTGACGAGCAAAAAGTGTTAGGCAAACTTTTAAGGCCGAACGCGAACTTTCCTGCAATTGAAAAGTCCTTCATGCATTTTCCCACAAAGGAGAAAAACAAGAAAACACAACTACCGGAGGGTGATAGCAGAAAGATTCCAAAGGTTCGAATACCACCCCAAACTTGCGTATTTAACTGAAGAAGTAGCGAAAAACTTGCTATTTGAACGCGCGCGAATACGAAATGAGTTGCGAGTTTAAATTTATATTTGGTTACTTAATTATAATAGATATTACACTTTTTACGTGGTGGAGCTTCAGTGGAATGTGTTGGAACGAGCATAATTGCATCTTTATGCAAATCTCTACAAGCCCAAACTTCAACTTCAAAATTCATTACAAGTTTGTTTCGTGTTTCTCGGCGATCAAATTGAATTTTTAAGTAATTTAAAAACTAATCTTTGGGAAAACTTGTCGGCTCGAATTTTGTTAATTTGTTGAGAGAAGATGGGAAATTTAATTTGTTAGTTGTTTTTATAATAATGTTATCGCAAGAGGTGGATTCCCGATGGAGAATTGCGCTTTTTCAATTCCATGAATAATTGGACAGTTTTTACTGCGTAAATAGGAGTTTCGGTTTTTTTTGCACTTTTTTGCGGTTTGATCGTTTCCTGTGGCACTAATTGAATTTTTCCATCCGTCGAATAGAGCCAGAAGTGGTAGCATTGGGTGCAATTGTGCGATAGTCGACGCTCGAGGGTTCGATTAGATTCGGGATGTGGAATTTCAATATTGGCAAAATATTTTTCCATCTTATCGACCTCAACTCGACTCTCAATTAACCCGAGCAATATGATAAAAGGAATTCACTTCAGTTCAGTTCAATATACATATAGTACATACTTGAATTAAAACAAAGGATTTAAAAGGATCTATCTCAAAATCTCTAGTTATCCTAGAATTATCCTGTTCTTAAGATATCAACATCATTTATTAAAACTTCCAACAAAACTTTTCGTTTCATAGATTGGTTTTATCGATTAATAGAATTTTTGATATGTTGATCCTGTATCAAAATATAGATTAGTTTATATTTATCTGCTCCAGTTTTTGTCATTGAACTGGTAAAAGTATTATCATTTAAAAATTGCAAAATTTTTGATCAATCTAAAATTCCAGCTTTAATCTTTTTTTAGTTAATACAAACATTTTTTAAATATTATATTATCGGCCCTTTTTTTGGTATGTTACAGTAATATGAATTAATTTTGAATTAATAATATTCAATTTAAAAACAATTTCATTGTAATAAACAATTTAAATATTAAAATGGATAATCACCAGGGAAATAAGTGCTTACTATACTTGCAAATATTTAAAATTTGTTAAGCATCATTTTGATGTGCCAAATCAAACAAACTTTTAATGATTACCTGATGACATTTAAAATTTCATATCAGAAATGATTACTAAACTTTTGGATTTTATTGCTTTAGGAATTGAATTGAATTCTACTCATCTTTACCTAAACTTTATTTTCAATTTTGACTTAAATGAAAAACCACTAGAGAAATAAGTGGTTCTATAGTTACAATTAATTAAAACTTATCAAACATGATCTTGATCTGCCAAATCAAAAAAAACCTTTGATGATTTCATTTGAAATTTATCATCATAAATGACTTTTGGGGTTTATTGTTTTTGGAAAACTTGAATTCTTCTCATATTTATCTCATCTTTATTTTCATTTGGGACTTAAATAAATAACCACTGGAGAAAACAGAAGTTACTATAGTTGCAATTATTTAAAATTTGTCAAACATGATCCTGATGTGCCAAATCAAAAAATTGTTTATGATTATTTGATGATATTTGAAATTACATATCAGAAATAGTTACTAAACTGTTTTGTTTTTATTGCTTTACGAAAACTTGAATTCTTCTCACTGAAATTTATCACCAGAAATGATTATAATACTTTTGATATTTATTGCTGGGAAAATTGTACTTTTCTTCCTTTTACCTTACTCTTAATTTCACTTGTGACTTAAATGAATAATCACTAGAGAAATAAAGGGTTTCTATGGTTGCGAAAATTTAAAGTTTGTCGAATATGATCCTGATTTACTAAATCAAACAAACTGTTGGTGATTTTCTGCTGACATTTGAAATCTCACATTAGAAATGATGACCACAATTTATGGCTTTAAGGATATTGCATCTTTTTTCAATGAGATAAAAAATCATTTATCAAACATTATTTCAAGCTAATGAAATTTATGTTTAACTCACTTATAATTTGATTTCTCAAACAGTATTTACTATTAATCAATTTTTCAAAGATATTGACACCTTCAAGATTTCAACCGTATTTTTTTGATATCATCCCACCTGCTGCTAATAAGTGAACACAATCAATTCATCGAAGTAACAAACGACTCATTTACAATACCTAATTTCTAGCAGTCGCATGCAATTGACATCAAAGTGACGCTCACCTATTCCCTCGAGTATGAGTGGCATTCAAGCATTGACACAAAACGACGACATTTGTTCCATGATGAATCGACAACCAGGGCGTTCAAGAGGCACACCACTCTGACACCGTTCCATGATGCAGCACAGAATTGCCGGATATTCCACTTCAATCAGAAACCAATACACAATCACAACACATCGGCAAACAACACCGCACGATACCATACAACGAAAAAGAAAAAATAGCACCGCAAAAACCAGGAGGAAAAACGCGAAAAACGCGAGCAAAAAGATCGAACCCTCATTGGGGTTCATTGGTTGATTGCCATTCGTGATATTGATATATCGAGTGGCAATTCGTACCCTTTTCCCGATTCGATAAGGCAACTTCACATCCCGCGGGTGGCGCCACTTTTTGATGCTTTTCCCCTTAGACATTCCGTGTTCCTCGTGGTTCACTTGGCGGGAGCGTTCTGGATTTCATTGCGAATATGCGTCCGCTTGTTTTAAATTAGTCCTGTGGGACGTGTCGTGCATACCACGACATGTTGTTTTTCTCTTACTTTGTTTCTCTCTGTTGGTGGTTTTTTTTGCACAGTGACACTGGGTGCTTATTTCCATGTGTGCAAAACTGACGTCCTGATTGTTATCCTTGTCGTTATCACAGAAAGCGGCGCAGTGTAGCAGCTCATTTAATTCTGCGGCTTGTATTACTGCATAATATTTTTTTTTTCGTGTTCGTGTGGCGTTAGTGGACTAATGTTGACTTGGCTTCGGAAACTAGATAGTCTGTAGGGCAGATATAGTGCACTCGGTGTTGGTGAGTTAGCGAAAAAGGGATGAGCTATGATGACATTGCGCAACGTTGCCTTCTGGGATGCTTCCAGAGAATGCGATGGAACGCAGGAACGCAGGCAAAAAGGATGTTTTTTGCTCAATTACCGATCCTTACGACTGCTATCCCTTATTTTCTGTGAGTCTATGTGTGCTCCATGTCTTCACTTCCAACATATTCGGCCTACAGGGTGTGAAACTTCAAAAAACTTCATTTTATTTGATCAATTTCTTAGAATTTTTCGGAGAAAATCTACCGCGGAAATAGTCCTTTTAGATTTTCCATGGGGAAATTCAATCTTAAAACTTGATCACAAAAAATTTGAATCGTAAAAAAGTTTAGAAAATACTTTTTAGACTCCTTAAGTTTATCCTTAAGAAATGAAGAAAGCATTGTTATTTCATCCCAAAGAGCAAAATATCTGGATTCTGTCAGCATTTATTCTATTATTTTTTATATTTTTTCTATTGTATATCTGGATGTTCTTATTCCTCGTCCATTAATAAATCACATATATTAGTTTCTACTCTTTGTTCATACGTTAAGAGCATTTAGACTTCCAAGACGTTTTGTGGGCCAAATCTAGAAAGTTTCGCAGATCCTTTTTTCCCAGTTTGAACACCGTGTATAAAATGTGCCTCCAGGCTTCCCATATAAATATTGGGAAGAGAGGGCAGACGTTGGGAATTACGTGGCATGTTACTTTCTACTTTCTTATTGAGTGAGAAACTTCCAAACCAATAGCTTCACGTTTGCTGCCCTCAGAAAGCGTGAGGCATTTCTCACTTTTGCCCTTTCATTCATTATTCGAAAATTATGCCCAACGAGTTTACGCTCGAGATCTCTCCAAAAAGTTCATCTTCAAGGAGCAATTAATATCGCATCTTGTCGTGAGTGAAGAAGGAGCACACTCATTCACTCGCCGTCTCGATTTGTCAGACCATCAACTACTGATGGCCTCATTGCAAACGAACCTAAAATGAGCGAATATCATCATTAATTAGCGATGGCAGACGAAACGTTTTAATTAACTGGACTAATATCTACGACCTGTGACAGTTGGATGTTGGATTTACGGCGAATTTATTAAGAAATTTAATCGTTGCTCATTAAAATATCATTTGTTTAAATTGCATGGAAATTAATTAAATTGTTTTTCATGTATCTGTAGTCTTTAATATTCCAGATTTGCAAATTGTAATTAAGCAAGTAGCAAATGTAATTTAGATTGCCATTCTTTGTTAAAAAATAATTCAGTTTTTTGATAGGTAAATTATTTGTACATGACATCAGCATATTGACATTATTTATGCAGAAACAATTATAACTTAATTTAGAAATACTACTTCAAATATTTGCTTTCTGAATTTTATATGACAATTTCTGAATTACATTTCAAATTCATTTGATTTTTTTGAAAATCTAAATTACATTACTTTTTCTGAAATTTAATTAATGTTTTATAATTTATAACTAGAAATGGTATGTACTGATTTTACATCCTATATATATATAAAGAATAATTGCAAATTAAATAATTAAAATTGTCAGTTTTAATGATTTATTCAATTTATTCAATTTGTTAATAATATGATTATTGTTTGATAGCTAATTGGCAATTTAATGTTAAATTAAAAAACAATATAACTCCGCCGGAAAATAAACCTTTTTCTGATAAAATCAAATATAGATAAATTATTTAAAAGCTTTTTGGCCGGCTCCTCCACCAAAAAATGAGGAAAGTTAAAATATTATTTTAATTAATTACTGATTCACAACTTTTCATTTTATTAGTGTATTTTTGGACTAAATACAGATTATTTATGAAATATTGTCTTTATTTATTGTCTGGAAATCAATTTGAGATAGATAAAATAAATAAAATGATATTGTTTACGGAAAATACAATTTTGAATTCTCTTATGAAAAAATTTCTAAATACTATATGAATAATTTAAATAAAAAGTTATTATGCTTTGTGATTTACAACTGGAAAAGTAACAAACTGATTTTAGATTCTCTTTAAGTATAAAAAATAATTGTATTAATTTATTTTTTCACTGTAATTTTTGGTTTTTAAGATTATTCAAAACAAATTTCATATATAACTCCACTTTGTATTTTATTTGTTTTAATGAAAATAATCCTTTACAAAAAGTTTTAAAAGCTCCAGGACTTTAATTAAGTTTGATCGTCCTGTAATGAACTTGTATTAAACTTTGTCCAGGCATTAAATTACATTTCCGATGTGAACCGTTTTCATTAACTTTCAGTATTTGCCCCACAAAAAAGGCACAGTCTTCGCCAATCTAATCTTTCCTCACCCATTTCTTATATTCTTTTTTGACGCCTACAGGACACGAGTGCAATTTACTAAGTATCTGTCATAATGTGTCAACACTGTCCGATGAAGAAGTAGCACATCAATAACATACTGCTCGAACTTGGTGATAGAGTAGAAAAATATTTATTTCCCTCGGTAAATTAAATTTACTTCCGGTTCGATTCTTCGCGATTTCTCCACGGCTTGAGACGCAACTTTTTGTTTGCTTGTTTTCCCCTGTTGTTCCCAATTTTCTGTGCGACATAATGCGACATCAGAAACAACGCCTTCTTCGAAAGCTTTCAATTTTTCCCTTTTTGGTTTTTGCTGAATTTTTTCGCACGCACTTACAATAAAGTAACGATAAGTAAACTTGAAAGTTTTAACTGAATTTTGACGAGATAACTTCGGGTGAAAACATAGAGCAAGCAGGAGGAAGTTTTTCACAGCTTGCGTCAAAATGGATTGGATTCGTTGAGATAAGAAATTTTCATGGAGAAACTGTACGAAGGCGTTTTTAATGATCATTTGCGTCGCGAGTTTATTGATAAGTTTCGAGATGCCAATCATGCGAATCATTTATTTACGCATTGGAAGTTTTGGCAATTTTTTTTTCTGTGATGGCAAAGAAGGAACGAAAAGAAGTACTGATATGGAATTGGATGGTCTCCCATCGATTGGATATTACTTGTTCGCCGACGGTTTGAACGGTCAAATGGTTTTCTTGTTTTCAATGATTTCCAACCTGCCATCGAAAAACTTATCGAGCAGATTTTCCGCAGGCATTTTCTTTCATACGCACGCACCGTTCCTTCTGCGATAAGAATTGATAGGGAATCGTTGATATGAGTGTATGAGTTTGGGGGATGCGTATACATATGTATTATATAAATGATGGTTATCATGGTTGCACAATGATAATATCCCTTCGTGCTCAGCCATCCAGCTAGATTGCAAAGTGACTGAAGTGGTGAGAGAGCAGAAGAGATAGAGTTACAATGAATGTGTTCGCCATTCTTCATCGTCCATCCAGGAAACCGAAACGTTTTGTATCCTTAACAGTGGATATTATTATATGCGATGAATTTTGGGATTTATCCTATAAGTTTTCTTTCGAACGCGAAATGAATGAATTAGCAATAATGTATCAACCCAAAAAATGATCCGCGATTTAAAAGTGGTTTCAATTTTAAACACGACAATATTTTTACGATTACATGAATCATATAAAAATTACCTCATTTTTTTTCACAAATTACCCTTTCAGGTTATTTTCGTACACTTGAATTATATTTTTTCCATCAGACGATTAAAAGCAATCGTTGGAAATCTCTACGTGTTTTTATATTTTTTCTTACTAAATCCTAAAAAATGCACAATTGAATAAACAATGGACGTGAATACAATACATAAGCTTAAAACAATGTGGAATAAAAATTCGTTGCATTCATTATTATATCGATCCTCTATTTTAATTATAAAATTTCACATAACATCTACTTCAAATTACTTGATGTTTTGGATGTACCAGAATGTAGTTAATTAATCATATATTTCATTACAATATTTTATAAATGGAAAAATATTATATTATTAATAATATGATTATTGTATGACAACTAATTGACAATTCTTCTTATTAATGTAACTCAATCAAGAAATTAACATTTACCCGATAAAATCATCAAAGTTACAAAATTTATATGTTTTTTGACCGGCTCCTCCACCAAATTAGGATACTTAAAATTTCATTTTAATTAATTTCTCATTCAGAATTTTTCGTTTTATTAGTAAATTTTTGGTCTAAATTTCAGATTATATACCAAATATATTGTCTTTATTAATTTTCTGAAAATCAATTTGAGTTAAGATGGATTACTTATGGAAGAAACAATTTAAATTCTTTTATGAAAAATTTCCAAATGCTATTTGAATTTATATGATATAATGATAAAATATTATCAAATTGTTTTGACTAATGTTTCAGATCCTAATTCAATGTATTATCATTAGGTCAGAATCCAAATCCTCAAATACACTTACAATTATTCCATTTTGTGTATGCTATTTGTCCTAAAACTAATGATATGTAATTTAGCAACAATGAAATGATCATTCTGTTGACGTACTCACAATGATTGGAAACCAGCATTGTTTATATCCATAGAAGAGTATCTTTAACCTTAATAAATTACATTTAACAATCATTTGTTAAAGAACATTGTTTCATTCCATTCTATTATTAAAAATCAAACAATGAATAGATTTTCAATCACACTGTTCTGTGCACAAACAACGTACTCATTTCGTAATTCAAATTTCCCCGTATCACGTTAACCTTTCGCGTAGGTGGTTTAAATTCGGGATAGTTGCAGAGATGGGATCGCATATAAAATCGGCTTGGATCGCACGTAGGAGGCAGACTATAGCCTATCGATAAACAGGCGTTGTTGGGTGTCGATGTCGAATTTAATCGGCTTTTGCACTGACGTGCTTCCTCAAAGGCACCTGTTAAATCGCATAAATCGTTCGCATTGGGACGCGATAAGAGACAGTCCCTATCGCAGTGGGGAAGGAAAGCAACGCAAAATAAAGTACAGCAAACGAGCACTACATCGTCAAAGATGTTGCTTTCACATTCACATTCAGATTCGTATTTGTAGTCCTGATCCTTTTTGCTCGAGGCTTGAGGCGGCTTATAAAGGTCGATGATTTGTATCTCAGAATGTTGCTGTATAGTAAGGGAAATTAAGTTCCTCATATTTCTGATGAATATCATATTTATGTTAATGAACTTACTGATTTCGAAAATGTAGTAAAATGAAATAAAATTTAAATTTCAGTTTTTGTAAATCTCAAAGATATTTATGATATGCACAATTCTATAAATTGTTGAAACTCTTAGCTCGTCAAGTTTATGAGTATCCTGCGAAGAAAAGTTGTAACTTTTATGTTTATTGTAATGTATTATCATATTATGAAACAACTCATAGAAAATGTAGTTTTTTTAAAAAGAAAACAACAATTTCTCCCATAACATTACATTCATATAAATTGAGACCGGCGCCTCCACCAAAAAATATCATTCCCCGGGTAAATAAAATTAAAAATAAAATTAAAAACTAAAAGTTGAGAATGAATTAATTGCTAATTACTTACATTTTCAATAATTTATAATAGTACAATTGTTAGTGAACACAGAAGAAGATCCAAAAATGTTGAGGAATTTGCAAATGTTGATAGTTTGCAAATTATTAGAATTTATAGCTTCATTTTTTCTTAAATTCTAATTGTAAGTTGACATTCATGTATAATATAATTCTACTAAATATTTGTAATTTATCATTCGTCACCCGAAATTACATTAAAATGTATTGAGTCCGGCACCTCCGCCAAAAATGATCCTTTTTTTGTACAAAAGACATATCCTTTTCATTATATTTTTTGAAATTTCTTGCCTCAATTTACTTTCTGTGTTTTATTTCACATTTGTAGAGAATAAAATTCTCTCAAAAAATTAACTTTTATGTGATAAAATCAAGCTAGATTAGATTAATATGCTTTGGGACCGGCGCCTCCACCAAAAAATAACATTTATTGGGGAAATAGAAATATGGTTATTAATATATTATGGAATTTATTGCAATATAAAGTATTCATTAAATTTGTTTTTTTTTAAATTAATAATAGTGTAATATTTGTTTATACTTACCTGCAAAGAAAATCTCAAATGTTAAAAAAAATAAAAGTAGATCGATAATTTACAATTTATTGCTTCATGGTACTTTGTTGCACATTTCTGTGACAACATTGATAAAAAATGTAATTTTACCAAAAAACAATATTTTGTTGTATAAAACCGTTCAATTACAAATATAAATTACATTCAAATGCATTGAGACCGGCTCCTCCACCAAAAATTTTAACATATTTTGTAATCAAATATTTTGTAGTCCTATTACTTAAATAATTATAGTTTTATGCTTTCTCCTTTAACGTTCTTTAACTTAATTAATAAAATTGTGCAGTAATATAGGTTGACCATTTGCAAATTATAGCCATTCATTGCATCATTTTCATTTTGGCATCATATAAACAATATAATTTCATTCTACAATATTGCATTATCAAATGAAAAAAAACAGTGCAGTACATTAGACAAAAAATTACAAATGTGGGTTATTGATTTGCGAATTACTGCAATTTGTTACATCATTTTACATTTTATTTTATATAGTCAATATAATTTTACGAGAAAACAATATTTTTTTAGTAAAATGAAAAATTACAAACAAAGATTAGATTCATATAAATTGAGGCCGGCTCCTCCACCAAAAAAATAATCTTTTTTTATGATAACCATATCCCTATATTCCCATTGAAATTTTTTCAATTTATTTTCCCCTTTTACTTCCTCCCACTATACATGAATAATAATATAAATATTATCGATATTTACTAAAAAATATTTTTCCAAAAATGTACAAAATGCAATCACAACAAACAAATGTTTGGCAAAACAAGCAACACCTTACACACTAATATCTTGATGATGAATGCGCCTCTCATTGATACTTATAAATAACGCAGATCCAAGGCTAGCGACCAAAATTAATTCGTGCTATAAATAAAATAAAAGCGTGCACTAATGCTCGTTTGCATAGCACGTGCAAGCGGGCCAGACTTAAGCTTGCAGCACACATGCCGCTAACGAACAGTGCGCATTATTAGTCCAAGCTAATACGTCGAATGCACCATCCGCACTAACACTAGGTGTCCTCTCGCTAGGTGCCATATGCTGCCGCCTCCGTCAGCAGATTAGTCCTCATTGCTGCCCCCCAAACCACCAGCATCGTCGTCGTCGCAACAAACACAACTGTCGCCTGTTCCAACTCGATTTATACTGTCACAACAATTGGGCACATTCGAGTGGGTGCTCGTTTCGCGCGCACCAACCTGTGAATATTTGGGCATGCATATTCCAAACGAGAGCAGCGCATGAACATTGAATTGCGCAATTAGTTTTGCGATAGCGTGTTTAGGATAACGCGCACAAAATGCTCGGATGAATTAAACTGTTTCGCGGAATTGCGTGCGGAGGAATTTCCCATCAAGTGGTTTATCTCTTGCTGTGATCTACTGTAATATGTATCATTATATATCATGTTGTTTCTTGTTTGCTTTTCCTCTTTATTTAAGATGAATTTTGACTTTCATTTTCCTCAATGCTAAAATTACTTTGGAAATTAAATTTTTGATGAGACATTTTGAAAAATTTTTGCTTCTATCAAACAATAAAAATTGATCAACTTCTGATGTTTTTAGTATAGCATACATTTATAGGGTTATAACTAATTATATATAATTAGTTATAATTATATATTCAAAAAAGCTGTAAATTTTTTGGTTGAGAATAGTATTTTGAAACTATTTTTGATATTTCATCATTCATTACATAATTTTTATTTTGTTCCTGGTAAATTTCAGTTTTTTGAATATAAAGGTCCAACAGTATCTCAAAATAAAATCAGGAAGTGTTTTGAAAACCCTGGAGCTGAAATGACTTTCTGTTAATTTCGAAATGTTTAATATCTTCTGGTAACTTTAAGGTTCCTTGTGTCAATATCAAACATTACCAAAATGTCATCCCTTCAATAAACCAACCATGAAATAATTTCAGTTTGATTTACTTTCATCTCGTGTTTTATTTATAGCAAATAATTGTAAAATGAACCCTGCCAAAAATAACAAAAATGATGAAGAAATCCAAAAGTAATTCAAAATATTTTCAAATTAATGCAATTTATTACCTTCATCTTATTTTTATATCTACATTCAAATCAATATAATTTTACCAAAAACAATGATTGCTCACATAAAAATGTCCAATTACGAATAAACTTTAGATTTAAATGCATTTTGACCGGCTCCTCCGCCAAAAAAATTATCTCGTATTATGAAATCAAATATATTTCTTATGGACATATTAATTAATCAATTGGGTTTTATGTTTTTTTGTAACATTGTTATACTAAATTTTACATTTGTTGTTAATTAATAATTCATTTATTAATTGATTGGAAAATTAAAATTTAAATTTAAAAAAAAAAAATGATTTTAAGAACATCTTTTAGTAAGAACTATTATGAAGTTCTCTCGTTTTCTCGGCAATCAATTAAAATTCAAAACCAATATTTGACTACCATAAAGTATTACTAGATAGTCTATCGTATATGGAGAAAAGAGATTGAATCGACAAGTACTGCATGAATTTTAACATCTACATTCATTGCGATTGCATGTTACTATAGATGAAAACACAGAGATGTGAAAGCTAATAAAGCTTTTTATGTTCGCACTTAATTACGAAATGTGTTATATACGTTATGCAGTTATTAAATATGTGCTATGATTGCATTACACCGTTTTTGATTCAATCACCATTCAACCAAAATTACACGTATTGCATAAACTGGTTGGTTGTTAAGTTTGCTATTTTAGCATTTTGCTTTATCGTCACATTACGAATTTGAGTATTCACTGAAAAACTTTCCTGCTTTTTCCTGCTTGACTAATTATATCAGTTTATAATGCATTGTAGGTTATGCAGGTTATCATCGTTTTGGATTAATTATGGATATATATTTCAAGATTGCATTTTTTAAATTAGAGTTTTAATGAAATTCATACATCAAATATGTTTTAGTTTTATTATGCACTCCAATTTCATATCACTATTTGCTCCAACAAGTTTATTATTTTAATTGTTATTTAGATAATTTTAATATAATTTTATATTCATGTATGTTACCAAGTACAAGAAGTAAAAATGATGATTAAAGTTAATTATTCTTTAAAATATCAAATCAAATGAAGTTAACCAGTTTTGCTGGGTTTGAAAATAAGACTAATGTTGATTTATAATTAATTATTATGTTTGTACAATATTGATTAGAAATATGACAAAATAAATACAATTGGACGTTTCATAATAAACAAAATGATTTATGGGAAATATAAATTATTAAAATAATTTTGTAATTAAATATTTTAAAATTTTAACATAATGAAATGTGATGTCGCCTGGTTAAATTTGTTTCTGATTTATGTTTATTTTTATTTTTTGCTATGTTATTATATGTTATTGGAAAGTTAGCAAAAATGTAACGGAAGTAAACAAAATATAGAAATGATTGATTCGATCCACAGTCATCCATCATAATCATAGGTAAAATTTATCGATGTTGATGAACGAGAATGTAGTTTTACAACATTATGTTATCATTTGCTTTAGGTACACAATCAAAAAGAAATGTTTCAAATTTGGATTTCCTTAATGTTTCATTCTATTATTCATTTAAAATTGTAATATTCGAAATTTACACTTCAAAAAAGTATTGGAAAATAGTTTGGGCTAGATCTGGATTTAATTCATTTTATTTAATGATGGTTTTTTTTAATAGGTTTATATTTTGAATCCCGAAGTAGTTTTTCTTATTTCATTTCAATTTTATTTTAAATTATGTTACTGATTTGACTTAAAAACAAATGAAATTTGTAAAGTTTTTCCCATGAAATTTTTTGATATAAAATCTATGAAGTAATAGTTCGATTGAATATTAATATCGAATTACACATCTTCCTCTTATTTGGAAAGGTATCTCAAATGAGGAACTTTTCTAGACAATTTCATTCATCACATTTTATCTAAAAAAGCACATTGGAAATCAATTAATAGTTTGAAGTTAGAAGATAGAATATCTTAAGGAATTTTTAAGATAAAATAACTTTTTAGGTAGCATACAAACTCTTCTTTGCTCTTATTGACTGTCAACGTAGTTTAATATCACAAATCTTCCTTATACTTGAAATTAATACACAAAATTATGACCCAAGACAAAAAATAATTCCCAAAGTCAATATTTAGCAACGTGATACTGCTCATATTTTCGGGGGCAAAAGAGCAATGAAGTTGTAAACTGAAATCAAGTGCTAGCTGGGGCCATAACTTAGCACTATTAATTTTCGCCCAGTGCAATAAAGGGATGCACTGTTATGCACTCGCCATCCCGCCACAATACAACATCAGCAAGAACAACAACAGCATCAACAACAACACGGCGCCAGAGGAGCAGCCCCAACTGCAACAGAAGCAACAACAACAACAAGTTAATGAGCGTGGAACAAAAACACGAACAGCGGGCCAACACTAAGCGCAACACAAAGCAGAAACAATTGGTAATTAGGCTGCCTCAGGATTGTTTCACATTGCACCATTGCGGTGCAATCTCCGCACGAAGAGGCGAGAGGAATGAGCTACTGCTTGCTATTCATACTTTTCGCGTTCATGCTTTATTAAGTTTGTTATCGTTTAGCCGGTGATGTATCTATTATTGCTTTGCGTGTTTTCGGCGTGTAATTAGTGAACGTTTTATTGTAGACATGAACCAGTTGAATATTCTCCAGGGGAGGTTAAAATTGCAGTCATAATCTGTTTATTGTTTGCTAAATTGTTTGATACCTAAACTTGATGTTTAAAGATGGATAATTTTGTTGTTCAAGCTGTGAACATTATATAAGTAAGTCTTATTATTTTTTTATATCATTTGTGATTACTTTGTTTTATTTGAGGATCTTGAGATCTCGGGCTTGAAGATTCTTTGTTCAAACGTAAACCTTAAAAGATTTCGAGGATATTTTTAAAGGGAAATCTGTTTACTTGAGGTCATAACGCGATTTTTTTTGTTCTTGCACTCGTTATTGATGGACAAATAAATTATAGGATTGTGACTGATAAATTGGACAAACAATATTCAGAAAGCAATTTCATTTCAACATTGAATTTGAATTTATTACTAAATTGCCATGCTAGAAAAAATGAAAATGCCTTGTTAAAAAAATGTTAATAGTCATTTTTGATAGAATTCGCAAAATTCTAATATAATTGTAATTTAACAATAATAATAATTTATTTTCTATGAATCAGTTAAATATAATTAAAAGAAAATCAACTGATATTTTGCAAATCCAAAATTGATCGTTTCTAACTAAATATGAGCAAAAATTGAAGTTTAAAGTATGATTGGTTAAATCCTATTAATGTATTAATGATATTGATGACATCAATGTATGGTTCCAAATTTATATTTTGATAGATAAAAAGTGATTATTAATAAAAAACTAAGAGGATGAAGTTTTGTTGGAAATTAAAAGCTGTAAATTTTATTAAAAGAATCACAAAAACATAATTGAAGATACTTGAAAATTTCAGATAATGATCATTTTTGCGCAGATGTTTCGGATAATGATACAAATATGTTGAAAAAAACATCCTGGAATTATAATATAAAGCTGATAGTAAATATTTTGGAAAATTATGTTTTATTCCAGTTAAATACTGACCAAACTTGATAATTATTGATATAATCTGTATTTACAACTCATGAATTCTTTGTGAAATCACAAATATATAAATATATTCATATTTTGCATGACGATTTTATTAAAGAATAGCTTAATATTCAATTTCATGGGAAATAAAGCGGCACACAATGAATATTTGCAAATATGCGAAAATCCGGTGATTAAACGATTCAATTAATTTTTCCTCGCTAAATGATGAACTAATGATGACGCCATAAATTTATAGATAATCAATATCTGGGCTATAATTAATATTAATCAGCGGAACAAAAGAATGCAAATGAATGGGTCTCCCAACCAGTTGAAATCCCAACCCATTCCGGGATTTTTAATGAAAGGATTACCAACGACCAACTGAATCGTGCTGGAAAGACGGAAAATCTGCATTAATCCGGCGTCAATATTGGTCGTGCACGTTCATCTCTTCGGCGCGAAAAACATTGGCGCATTGCACCGATGCTGAAAATGTTTGCGAAACTTCTCACTCGCCATTGTCGATGTCAGATGCAAGTAATTCGTCCGCGCTGTTGGCCGTGGATTTATGTTGATGGTGATGTATGCGAATTTGCATTCGATGCGCGAGTCAGTTCCCCATCAGCGGCCCCTCATTTCGTGCGAAATATTCAACGGGAAAGGCGAAAAAATACCATACCCTGGTCCTTCAATTCAGATTGATCTATTAGGTTTTTGAGTATTGCTTCCAGCAGCAAAAATCTTAGTCGTTGGAAGGTTCCGAATGGAAATGAGAAAATGCCTAGATATTTTATGAAAGTGCTTGAGGTAATTAAGTGGAAAGTACATGGACAGGATTTGGTCGAATTGAGGATATGAAGGGTGCATGTAAAAGTGAATAACGAACTGGGCGGTCGAGAGTGGAAAGGTCCAGGGCTGGGAAAACTCATCAGAAATTTATTTCGCGTTCTTCTTTCCGAGGCGAAAGTTTTTAATGAGATCGGAAAAGTTTGGGCGCTCGGCTTTTCCGATCACTATATTCGTGTGTGTGACATATGTATTCGATGATTAAGCCCGCCAATATTGTTAACTCGGTTTGCCTCCTCGCTGAAAGTAAACAGGATTTTCCTTGATTTTCGCATTTGATGGCTTGAATGTTTTATCAATTGGTGGCAGTTGCTTCAAACTTTATAGGTAAATCAAAGTTTAATAGTGAAGTTTTTGATTTTAGGATGGTGACCAAAAAATTGTATAATCCTTATTTGTGCAAGCATTCCAGAATGTATTTTTAAAATTATTTTTCTTCATTTCAGATATTGGTAGAATATAGATTATTAGTAGGAAGTATAATTATTGTCGCTTATTTTGTATCAGTAAAGCTGAATCGTATTTCTGGATTTCCATCTCATTTTTCTGCTGCAGAATGTACAGAATGTTTCTAGAAACTTGTAGAATGTTCTAGAATTACTTTGAAACTCAAGAAAGTTCAAAATTCATCTAGAAACTTCTAGAATGTTCTAGAATTCACAGGAAATCCAAGAAAGTTCAAAATGCTACTAGAAACTTCTATTATGATCTACAATTAACTGGAAAGTCAAGAAAGTTCAAAAAGCTTCTAGAATATTCTAGAATCATCTGGAAAGTCAAGAAAGTCCGAAATGCTTCTAGAAACTTCTAAAATTTTCTAGAATCACTTGAAAATTAAGAATATTCAAACTGCTTCTGGTACTTTTAGAAAATTCTAGAATCACCTGGGATTGCAAGAAAGTATAAAATACTTCTAGAAACTGCTAGGATATTCTAGAATATTCTCGAATTGATTGGAAATTTAGGAAAGTTCAAAATACTTCTAGAAACTAAAACTTTCTGGAATCACTTGGGAACTCAAGAAGGTTCAAAATGCTTCTTGAACTTCTAGAATGTTACAGAATTACCTGAGATCTCAAGAAAGTTCAAAATGCATCTAGATACTGCTTGGGTATTCTAGAATACTCTCGAATTGATTTGAAAGTCAAGAAAATTCAAACTTCTTCTAGGAACTTCCAGAATTCTAGATAATGACCAATCAAGATAATGACTAATATATTAATTTTTATTATGCCCAATTTTGATAGGTTGCTTTTAAGATGTACTGATGCCCATAGTTAAAAACGAATCTGCAAAACAAAATTGAAGTGCAGTAGTAACAGCAACAATAAGCAATAATATAGCAATAATATTGCAATTGCGCATGTTTCCTTTATACTCTGCATCTTTATGGGATCTGCAGTCATGAAAATCACGCCACGTTCCTTATCAATTCCCCACTTTTCGGACCGTTCTGAATCTTCTCCTCAGGTAACAATTCGTTTCAGTTTCGATAGTATAGTGTCATCTTTCGTGCGGTCTATTTCTCTCAGTGTACACGCGATTACAAGTTGAGTTTTGTTTATATTGTCATGAACTTACAGTATTACAAAATATAGTGTTCAAATAGTTGTAGTTCTCAAAAATTGGAACCATTTAGTCACTCTGGACCAGGATATCAACAATCAAAGGTATTGTCAGTCATTTTCAGTCCTAATTCAGATATTAGGACTAAAACTAAAAAAAAAAAACTAAAACTAAAACTCAAATATTGATTTTGCCTTAGTATTATCTCTACTTCGTTTGTCTCTTTACCTTCAACTTGTACATTTTTCAACTTCCATTTTGTCTTAAAGCAATTTAACCTATTTTCAACTCTTATTCTTACTGTTGATTTTTCTATATTATCATCAGTGTCACATCCTTATAAACTCCACTCGAGATCTATTTTCTCCAACTTCGTTGTCACCTTTTTTTTCGAAACCACGCAGCAGATTACAAGCCTTATGCTGCACAAAGTCGTAGTCAGCGTGGACATAACTATCTAGTATCCAGTATCCAGAGTGACCAGACTAGCACCTAGTCATTCTTGATGCACGGTAACAACCGAGCAGTTTGAGTTTGAGTTACACTATTGCAGATAGTGCATAGTGCATAGTTGGCGTGCTTATCCGCGACGCCGACACCGAATTTGCCAGAATGTGCCTCGCATTACAATGCAGCCAGCGTCGGTTTTACGGGTCATGGAATTGAGTTAAAGTTACGAGAAAGGTCCATGGCTCGCTGCTTCCTGCTGCTTTCGTTACGGTCGGAGATTCAATGCATTAACATCCACATACTCTCGCTGGCTCAATCGAAGCTAACTAACAATTAACAGCCTATCGTTTCGTGCGCGTTGCTTGGCAATAAGCGATCTAATCGCTGCAATTTTCATCAATTGCGTATAATTGTAATTAAAATTATATTGTGCTTGCGTTGCTGACCTGCATATGAATTTATATTGCAATATAATTATTTGTTAGTACTTAATTTTAGTGGTAATATTATGGATTAGTTGCAGTTTGACCCTTATTTTGTTGAAAATATACTTTACTATACTTTTTCCTAAAATTGTGTCTGTAAGGTGATACTGGTAACTGATAACGAGGTCGATGTAAACAGATATTTTGAGTATTAATGGAAGTCAATATAAATTATAAATTTCTGTTTGAAATTTATTTGATTCTAGAAAGTATTTGAATTTAGTCCTATGAATAAAAATCATGAAGTAGGATAACTGATATCTTTTAATTGCATTTTTGGATGGTATTTGAATTACTTTTCTGTAGGTACATATACAATATTTTGTTTTAAACTTTGGCAATTAAAACTTTGTTTGGTCTTTTTAATTAAAATAAAATAATGCAATGCACACGAATTAAATAAATTAATTACAAATAGAATGTAGAACCTACCAAACAGTAATAATAAAATGTTATACACATTTTGTGCTATCAAATATTTTTTTCAATTCGCAAATAATTATTTACGAATACATTCTCAAAAAATAATAAACATTCCCCATCCAAAATCATTTTAATTAGCTGATTGATGGCAACAAAAGAATTTTTGTTCTCTAAATGTTTTTTTGCAATGTATTGAAAATTTGATATTGAAAAAATATTAATACATATCATACACATACAGTTTACGTTTCCATTATGATAATGGAGTTAATTCATTTACTGATAATTAACTTTCAATCTCATATCCTGTGTCATCAATAATAGATAGATAACTACAGAACGAAAATGAAATAGTAACCAATTTACCGGCTTCTATTCATTTGCCTTCATAAATACTTTTGACGTTATTGTCAAAATCAAAATGCGATGGGAATAGCGATCCATTATTATGTAAAATGTCATTGATTATGGCAATAAATGAG
>JARJDZ010009174.1:0-21701 GCA_030264555.1 Aleochara sp. GC000083 | reverse complement strand
CATTTATAGTATTTTGACGAAAAAATAACATTGGTCATGGTCCCGAAACCCTGCGGTAACCGGAAATACCCGAACCAGAAAAATGGGGTCCTAAAAATGCAAAATTTTCGCTTTTTTTCGCGTCTTTAACTGTGTATAACTTTTAAACGGTTGGACCAATTAAACTAGAGTTGGAACCAAATTGTAGGTCTTGGCGAGTACTTTCCAAAAATCTATGGGTTCATGCCCTTTTGGTCATGGGGAGACCAGAAATCGCGTTGGAAGAAAAAAATTGAAAAAAAAGTTTGTAGCGAAAAAACCGATAAGAAATTCTTAAAATCGCTCGAGTTTTCTAAAATTTTCATATCTCCGGAACTATTGGACCGATTTGGATGATTCAAAGGGCATTAATAGTATTTTGGCGAAAAAATAACATTGGTCATGGTCCCGAAACTGTGCGGGACTCACAAATACCCGAATTTGAAAGATGGGTTACCTGAAGTACTAATTTGGTTTCTTTTGTTTCAGAACGAAGACGAAGACCAAGCGGGGCCGTGGTTCCATTTCTCGATCAACCCGAAAATATATTCGTGGCTGCTGGGTATGTATTTTTAAATTCAGAAACTCCCATTCAATATGGCACCAATTCCTACAAAGGTAAATTTACTGAATCCCAAATATCCTCCAAGTCCTAAAATCTGAAACCTTCCTGAAAACTTCAACCAAATCAATACACAGATGGGACAGGAAACCGTTCAAAATGTAATATGCAACAAGTGCAAGCAACTGCACTGATTAGTAAGTACTCATTGTGGGAAATCGTTGTAAGACACGTCGTCGACTCAATTTATGCGTGCTTGCACATCCTGTGCAACAAACCAGCACCAGCACAATTCTCTCAATGGCGCATTTGGCCTTGCATAGTTGTGCCCTGTTTGGGATGCATTGCTCGCACCCGTGAAGTCCCCGACGAGCGACAAGCTCATCTGCATAATCCGCGAGTCGAAGATGCGTACGAATTGGCGCCGATCGGATGCGACAAAATGCGCCATGCCAGCACGGTGCAAAGGTGGCCCCAAGGTGCGAAAACGTAGCGTGTGCACCAGGCCACGTTCCCAACGAAGACGCTGTCGACGACAACACCACGGACAACGCTAATATGTCAACAACGTGGCCGCGACCGCCGTTCGCAATTACGACAACAAAAACATACGACAAGTACGAGCAAGTTCTCGTAGTAAGCACGAATCCGGGCGCCACTCGACATAAACAATAAATAAAATGCAGGAGCAAAAAGAATGCGTTTATGTAACGCGCCGAAAATTTGTCAACAATTTTATTCGCGCACTTTCTAAACGAGGAGAACTTTGAACTTTGTGCGCGCTTATGCTGCGCATTCAAAAAAAAAATTGTATATAATCAAACGCGCTCTAAGAACTTTGAGCCCGTTCATGTTTTCTTTCTTCATTGGCATCGGTTTCTTCATCGACGACCGGTGCAAATCTTCGGGAAGTTCTCCAACTTCCAATCTCTGATCAAGGTAACGAGAGTCACGATGGTTGCGGCGTAGTGGTCACTGCAACTATTTAAGATGAAATAGTTGCAGTTTGTTTCATTCGATGTTGCTTCCTCTTGCAACCGATTTCATCATCTCAGCATCCAATTCGCTACAAAAGTGAATTATCTCGTGATTATTTTGTAATCGAGAATTGCGGCCATAAGACACACGAACGAGCTCGAAGGGTGCGCCAGAAATTTGCATTCAATACAATGAAAGAAATATGCAAATGGCGAATGCTATACACTCATACAATGTACACAAATCAAAAATCCTGCTTTCATCCAATGCGTCAAACAAAGCATGCTGTTGATAGCGTTTCCTTTCCTCCTTTGATGGGACTTCCCCGTATTCATAACATTGCATTATCACATGCTGCTATAACCGTATTATCTTTCTCAGCAGAAGTCGGAGGAATGCGCCATTCAACTTCATCGCCGCGGCCGCCCAGCTACCGGTCTCTAATTGACAACCTCCTCGGCGCAATTATGCCCCCGTCGTCTGCCATTCCATCAGCGTTCGTCTCGCGGACGCATTTCGTTATGCTGCGCACGCGGTGCTCGTTTCACTCGTCCACGAAGAAGCAGCGCACGCTGCCTCCACCACCACCATCATCATCACCACGACGACGACGACGTCGTGCAGAGCGACCGGCTGGCTGTAGGTGAGCGTCGCCTGCGAGCTGATTTAAGCCGACTTTTAAGTCAGTTCCAAGTCAAGGTGTGCGCCGCGGCCGGCAGTTCGTTCGCCGCGCACTCACCACACACTCGCACCGAAAGTCTGCGACGCAGCAGGGCAGGCAGCAGGAGAAGCAGCAGGCGCAGAGTCAGTCCGTTTGCAGTCTCGTTGCGGTGCAGTCGATTCGCGAAGTTCGCGCGCTGCGCTCGCTGTTATCTGTTTCGGCGCGCACGTTCTACTCGTCGAGCCAGCGTTTCCTCATTCGGCGTGCTGCTTTCGTTTGCAGAAAGGGCGAGCCGGTTACCAGCACACAAGGAGTTGCTGCTCTTTCGACTCCAGCCGATCCGACGGGAGCTGCATGCGCACAGCCGGGAGGCTCGTATAATTTCGGGAGGCGATTCGCAGTCCAGGGGGATACAATTTGAAGCCGAGCGGCTGCAGGCAGCGAACCGCGAGGGATACCAACAACGAGTCATCGAGGAGGGGTCATCTTCTGAGAACATCTTCTGAGGACATCTCCTGAGGAGATCTTCGGAGGACATCTTCGGAGGACCTTCTTCGTCATCGCCATCGATCGACGAACGGAACTGGACGTCAATCAAGGCGAACGCACACAGAGATAAACAAAGGTCAGTAGTACGAGAGTTGCTTGCAAGGCGCGACGACCAGTTGCGACCTATGCCGAGAATTCTCTTCCTCTCTACACAGTAACTCTCTCTCTGCATGTGTTGGTGCATTTTCTGCACTTGCACATTTCTGCTCGCCGACGACTTATATGGCATCGGAGACATGCGGGCACGAATTAGCGGCCGATCGAAGGTGATTCGCCGCCCGAAGCCACACCGCGTGCGTTAGAGAACGCACCGACTTTTCCTCATATTGTTTATTTAGTGTTCGATACTTTTCCGAAAGCAGTCAGCGTCGTAGATGGCTGCGCCGAGATAACGACAACCGACAACGCATCCGCATCTGGGAAGTCCGCATTCAGCATTCAGCGTTGGACTCTTACCGCTTACCTTTACCTTTATGAGTTGCACTTAAGTCATTTGCCATTAAACACTTGCGCGCTTTGATTGGCGACATTGAAACGTTGAAACGCAAATCTGCATTATTCGATCAGCGAACAATGCGAGGCGCAGGAACAAAAGCTGATTACACTGATTGGCAAAGCAATAAAATGTAATTCGATTAGTAATCGACAATGCGCGCAATATTCGGCCGGGTCGTCAAAGACATTTATCGCTTTTAATTACGGAATTATGCGCATTCTGGGGGCGCATTTATGCACTCGTATCACAATCGAATCGCAAACCGCGCCCGATAACGAGTGGGCTGCTTTATTGTTATTGTTGATAGCGTCATCGAGCGTGGATATTTCGTGCGGCCGGCCGCGATATTATTAAACAATTTCGATGGCTTTTTATCACGTCTCCATCTTGAACGTACGCATTAAAATACAAACGAGTAAAGCAAGGCGAAAGACTCATTTCCGCACTTCGTATATAGTTTGCTCGCATATTTGTTTATTGCTAACATCAGCCATGCACGTGCACGTTCAAAGGTGCGAATATTCGTTTCTCAATTAGCAATATTTTCATTTCATTGATTGCCCCATCGTTCAATCTTTTCTGTAATATTACAATATTAATTTTGATTTTTGCCAAAAAATTTCTAAGGTTATTCCATAAAAACGTTGCCTTGGCTTAACAAAGTAATGCAATTAATTAATCAATTTGTCGCCTGGTAAATGAGGAAGATTTCAATGATGCCAAAGGTCGCCAAGAACAACACTAAAGTCATGCATGTGTCATTCACACAACTTGTTGTTTATTTTCTCAGCCATTATGGCATGCATTTCCCCAACTTTGGTAAACAATGTCCTGAGAACTGCCGTAAAAGAACGCCTGAAACTAGCACTAATCTAGTCGAAAATGCCAAGTATGAGTTACAAGTCTGGACGCTCAATTAACGTTAATTTGCTAAATGAATCGAATTTGACGTGAAAACGAACATCGCGAGTAAACAATACGAAATGATGTTGGCGACAGTTTTGAAGAACTGTTGTTGTTAGTGCTGATGCCTTGCGATAGATGAAGGCATCAACTTGAAGCACGTTCGCGAATTAGCTCACTCGAAGGTCGTTTTTGTTTAATCCGAACGACGAGTTGATGATTAATTTAGCGTCGTCGAGAAGAGCACTTGCTAATTTCAGTTGTAATGTGTGCAAGTTAGTAGCATGACCGCGCGCATGTTTTAATACTATTAGCGTTTAAATTTATAGTAAAAATTTGTTCGTTTCGCGAAGACCACAAAAAAATTTGTCGCGTTCTATGTCTGTTTAAATTCGACTGTCATGGTCGTTCAGAAAAGATGGAGCAATCATAAGAAATGAAAACGAAGTTGAATTAAGTTCAGCATTTCGAGTTTTGAGTTTCGTGTCGTCGTTGAATGAATGAATTCGAAATTTTTGATGGAATTTTGCGTTATTGTGACGCAACACACGCGTTTGTGTAAATTTTCGGTGTTCCTTCCGCGCGACACATTGTTGAACAAAAGATGTGCACACGCTTTTGATAACTTTTGTAACATTTTAATAATGTTGTTGATGATATAATTTCGCTTCACGACTTCTTGAGCATTTCTACGCTATGCAAAATACAATGTTATAACGCAAGACGAGTTGGAAAAAAAATGAGTGGATTGAAATTTCATAGCAACAAATTTTATAGCAACAAGTCAATGAAACCTGATTTAGATTAGTTTAGGCAGTGATTGAAATGAAGTCTAAACTTTTTTCTAGTTGAGCATCTTACGAGAAGTGAGCGGCATGAAACTTCAATTTTTGGTTCAATGTCAGACTTTTTTTTACTAAAAAATACACGAGGAATAACTAAAAGTTTATAGTCTTTTTAGATCCGTGGAATCATTGAATTTTTTTATATCTAATACATCATCCAGTTCGGAAGAATATTTTGACTTGTTTTTAATAATTCTATTCGTTTTATTTCAATTAGAAGTTAGACGCGTATATATGTCTGAAATATTTGTTGTTATAACACCAAGAAATGCCAATTAAAACAATTGCGTACTCGTGCATGTCAAACGGCTGATAAACCAAAACCATTATCGCGCGAACTTCCTGTACGTGTGTCGGTTCGTCCGCACCCAATTGCAACAATTATCTAACGATGTGTTTTCCTTTCCGACTATAACTTCGCACATTGCCAACTCAACCAGACAAAATACCCATCTATTCGTTTAGATAACGCTTCACTTCATGCGATAGTGTTTCTCCTGATAGTAACGCTGGGTAATCCCGTGATATTCAAAGGGCCCACTTTTGAAACCGCAATTGCGACCCATAAGGTCCGCCCAGAAAATTTCAATTGTCAATCGCCAGAGACAAAAGAACCGTACATGGTACACGATTCTTGGGAGCGATTCGTTAAGTAATTGCAATTCGCGCTGGCGCACGTGGGTTTCATGTTTCGCCAGGTTGAAAAGTGAATGATGGAAAGTGCTTTGAATACGCTCGCCATAAAACTCACATGCGGATTTGCAAAGATACAGCGCGCAAACATTCGCTAATAAACATTCGTTTGTTTTGGAGTCGCTCGCGTGCGTGTTATATGATTCCGTTAGGTTTTATTAGATGCCGTTTTTCGCGTTCGCTGAAGACGCGAATTTAATTTGATTTTTATACGTTAGCCGGACTGATTAAGCCATGTATGCAGACGTCCTAAATAGGTAGCGTTCGGTAGGCAGGCAGTTTCACCAAACTTTTTGGGCGGCGTTCAAGCAACAAATGCTAATCGCCGATTGTTGAAATGCGCGGAACACACGAAAACGGTGAAATGCCAGCCCGAATAGAGACGTGAATAAAGACTTGCAATGTGAATAAAGAAAAAAAAACGATAGAAAGAAACCGTGCGGGAAGACACTCCATAGTTTTGCTTTCGATTACGCCCGACTCGTAAAACTAATCAGTAAGCGGATTGAATTATTTATGGATTCTTTCATTTTTTGATAGAAAGTAAAAAGTTAGGATGGAATTGCCCATTTCCTTGTTGCTTTTCTGCATTGCAAATTTGATTGACGGCCAAATTCTATCAGCGCATTATATCACAGATAATTAATTGTATTGTACATATTACATATTTTATTTCCAATTATTTCCATCTAATTTCGAAGTTGCAATTTGGAAACGTGAATCGATGAGATTTCTAGAAGTATTCATGGGTGGGAAATATTGGAAATTGATGGTTGAAGTGCGTTGAAACGCTTTGTAAAGTGAAATTTCACATTTTCCAATGAAACTTTTATGGAAACTTTTATTCGTTCGTTCGTTCGGTTTCTTGAACATACTTTTACAACAATAACTAGTATCACGTTAATTTCAGTCATAATTTTGATTATTCTGAGATGCCCGACGAAATCTGGTACAGACTAATTGCATTCGCGTTATTCCATTTTGCATCTAATTCATGTCAAGTGGATTTGTACTTCCTCTCTGGCAGTTGCGCTGTGATTCAGACGTAATTTCGGCTTAATTCACACCGTTTCGTGTTGTCATTGTACGCGACGTGACGATTTCGTGATCTTGAAGTTAGCTTACTTTGTCTGAGTCATCTGCCAGACGCTTTGTTGAGAAAATCTCAACCAAAGGACGTTGTCGATGTCGTCGTCGTCGTCGCCGTCGTCGTTGACGCCGACATCCACCAAGTCATCTCAGCGTGAGGTTGAATGCGTTCTAAAATTACACGCCAACGCAGCCACGCTCTCATTGATCCTCCAGCCATGTACTATCATTCCGACTTAAGTCTCAAAACGCACACTCGACAAGACTTATCTCAAAACATTTCCAACATCTCTTCAAACAACTTGCATAGCGAATTTGTTATAGTTGAAATCAAAATTTCAGTGTCATTGTCAGTGGCACATGAATTTTGCGCGCGAAATTTCATCGCTAATTATAAATGTTATGGTAATTACATGCGGCACGCTGTTTGCAGTTGTAATTATATGAATACAAATATTTGCATTGACGCTCCGGTTATTTTTGGAACTTGAAAGAAACGCATCAGCAGAAATTTCATAAAAAAGCGATTATCTTCCGTTAGTTTATCTCTGATAGGTCTCGTAATGTAGCAATATGACTTTAGCATCGTGACATAAATTAGATCATTAGAACAAGGTATAAATTACAAAGCATAGGAACCAATCCTGTAAATTGTTGGTATTTTTTGTGCAAAACTCGTCGTTTCGTTGATATGCAGCCGAGAATTTATGCAATCATTTGTTGTCTGCGCGAAAACGACACAAAGAAGTTCGCAAAGATTTTGCCGGAGCGTAAAGAAAATCATATTTATTGTCTTGTCGAGTACAAATGTGGATCGACACAGCCGTCAAGCAATGCGCATTAAAATCGTGATATCAATGGAACGATGTAGACGAGCCGAGAAAAAATTATGTAAAAGTGGAGCGGAATAATCGAAATTGCCTCACCATCAATAGAGAAAAAAAAAACAAGTCATAACGACGTAATGTAATTAGTAAATATTTAATTTAATACGTCATTAACATTACCTACAACTATTTAGTTGACTCATTATGATTGTTAATTGAATCGCTGATGGATAAATGAAATATTCAATTATCGTTTTACAATTACCAAACAAATTGAATTATTGAAAGTTGAATGTTGAGTGGTGAATTTCCAAACATTCTTATCAGCACATACCGCATAGTGTCAACAGCGTCATCTTCATTGTCACGTAGTCCGGCTTGCAAATGCGCGACAATGCTTGCATTGACAATTCCAATGTGATTCATGGCAGCTCAATGCGTAATCGATGCACAAAAGATGTTATGAATTAAGATCCTTGTAAGTGATCTTCTCTGTTGCATTCCCGGACTCGATCAATTGCGAAGTCTTGCGTCGTTTGGCAACAAGTCAGCAACACGCGTTGCTATCGGCATTCAATTTCACGCAATAAACATCTTCGCATTCATTATTGCTCGCAATCATCATCGTCGTGCGTTCATTGTCTCGGTCGGGAATCGATGATTTCGTAGAGACCTCTGCGTTTGTTGTGTTAATGTCGCATTTCCCAATCATTTACCACATCAACTTGAACCAGATATTTGAGATTTAGAAACTGGATGTGTATTTTGCGGGGGCAATTAAGAAAGACGCGCGAGAAATCATGAAATCGCGAAACAAAGAAATTGATTCGGATGTATGCGCATTGTTTATTCGGCGCCATTGTTGCTTGCTGCGTTATCATTATGTGCGTATGCGGCCGGTTGACAACAAGCCAACGATTTTTCGTCTCATTGTTTCATGCCATGCACTTCTCTACGTTCGCTGCGTTGCGTGCGCCCTATCTTTCAATTTGTTTACGTGAATTCGAACAACGCGATTGCATTGGTTGAAGATTGTTTGAAACTTGTCGAAGCAGTTTGTCAAAACGGTCGTATCGCAGCTAGAAAGTACCATACGCATTGCAATTTTTCGCTGCATCGCGCGAATTGAATATGAATATGGAACGGCGCATTGGACGGCCGACAGGTCGAACTAACGACTTCTGAAAATCGCGAATGCGTACGCCAACCAGTCATTAGACTTCAGCCATCTCGGCGCGCGCAATTGTGTACTCGTTGACTGATTTGTCTTGCGCTCTGTGTGTGCGCGTGTGCCATTTCAACAATTCTGCGAGTGCAGTTGCTTTTACAGTACGCGCCTTGCAACGCAACCACTCGTCGCGACTTGTTGAGCGCACTTGGTGCTCGCGCAGTATGAATTGCTGCTGATGATGATGACGGCCTGCGCGTTCGGCTACTGAATTGCGGTGGGCCCGTTACTTGGCGTGCATGTAACGGCCGCCTCTTCAAATATCAGGTCAATAGGGAAAAGTGCGCGCATTGCTCGAACCGGTCGCATTGCGCACGTTAATTCGCATTCTCGTTGATTGGCTTCATTTGTTTGCCGAAAGTTTGCACTCGCTTGTGACTTAAGTGCACTTTGCTTAATTAGGGGGCAAATGAAGTCGAAAAATCATCTGCAATGATGTATGCAAGTGTTGGTTTAGTTGGAAACGTTGTAATTTAATGCGGAGCAATGCTTGCGAAACCGTTTTGCAAAGCAAAACAAAGATTTAGCATACGGTTTAAATCATTCATGTGTTTTCAAACTGTTGATAATAACATTCACGCGATGCCCCTCCAAAATACGGTACAGTTAGACCGTTTGCAATTCCAATCATGTAGAGTTCGGTCTCGTTACTTTTTGGTATTTCTTTGTCTCGTTCGGGAATTTTCCAATACATTCATCGAATGCGTTGCTCTCGGTTGGAACTGTTTGTCTGGAATGTGGTTAATATATACAAACCGAAAGTGCAACCTTTTATGCAATCGTTGATTTAATCCGCGCGGCTGGAAATCAACTTTTCCGCATTTAATTAATCTCGTAATGAGTATTCGATGTTTATTCAAATGCCCGACGTCGATCAGGCAATTACGCAATTTCGCATGCACATGCAAAGCGATTACGTCCTGGAATGTGTTATCATTCCAGCGTTGATCTTTGAACAAAGAGTCGGAATTCCATTTGCTTGACCTCATCCTGAGTATGCTACGAGCATTGCCACATTGCACGGGAGAGTAAAAGTGAAGGTCCTTCTAGTTGGCACCTCGCGAGTAGCGTATTCGCAATCAGCTAAAGGCGGCGTTTGTTTCAGATGCTCGAGAAGATACTCAAAGACCTGTACGTCGATCCCGAGCTGCTGTCCGGGCTGGACGAGTGCCAGAAGCAGACGCTTTTCTGTAAAATGCGCGAGGAGCAGGTGCGCCGCTGGTACGAATGGGACGCCCAGTGCAGCGCTATGCCGAGGAAGGACACGCCGACGACGGCGGCGGGCAAGCCGAAGAAGCATGTGACATTTCTGCACGGCAGCGACGGCGAGCCGTGGGTGTGGGTGATGGGCGAGCACGAGAACGACCGCTCCATCGACGAAATTCTGCGCGACGAGGCGATCGAGAAGGCGCGCGAGTTGGCTGAACGCGAGGCTGAAGCGCTGCGAGACCAGTTGATCGTCTGCCTCGCGCCCTCCATGGACGAGGATATCTACTGCTCGGTGGAGGAGGCCGGCAAGCTGGTGCGCGCCGACCTGCATGACAATCGCAAGCGCGAGAACAACAACAACAACTATACGATCGGCCATTATCAGAACGCACTGAACAACAGTAAGCATAATGTGATAGAGAGCAATAATGCCCTCAACGAGCTCAATCGCAGCGCGTCGAAGAAGGTCGCGGCGAAGGTCGCCCAGTGGGAGCAGCGGCTCACGGAGGAGCGCACGTCCGAGATCCTTAAAAACATACAACGCAAGCGCCAGCTGGCTGCCAAAGAGGCTGAAGAGAACGCCCGCAATGACGAGCTGCTCTGGAAGGAACAAGGTAAGTGTCGGCCGCTGATGACGCTCTCCATGCGCTACTGGTTGCTTTCGGTTTGCAGAGAGGAGAGCCAAGGAAGCCGAGCAGCAGATGCGAGAGATCGCCCGCAAGGCACGCGAAGAGCACCGACTGACCGCCAGCGAGGTGGACCTGGAGGCGGCGACGGTACCCTCCAGCCGGCAAGCGGTCGTCACCTGGTACCAACAGCACGAACTACCTAGACGCGCTGGCCTCGACAAGGACGAACAAGTTGAACCGTACTTTCATGGTGAGTAAAGTCTGTCCGTGTGCCGTCCATGTTTCTAGCAATGCCTCCGTAGGGTTGATAACGCGAAGCGAGGCCGAATCCCTGCTGCAGAACCAACCGGATGGCACCTACCTGGTGCGGCTGACCGAGCGACTCTGGGGCTACACGATTTCGCACAAGTCGCACGAGAAGTTCAAGCACTACCTGGTGAGCGCCGGTGAGCACTACTCCTTCCTGGGCAGAAACCAGCTGGACCATCGGACACTCGGTAAGAGTCATCAGTAGTTATTTGCACGCCTGACACTCTTGCCGCTTTTCGCAATTAATCTTCGCAATTGATCTTCCTTCTGGCCGCACGCTGCATTTCTCCGCTCAATCCGCGCTTAGCATCCGACATCTGATGCGTTTCATTTTAACGGTTGCGCCATTGCCAAGCCAAGGCGAAAATTAAGACCAGACCAGATGGTTGATGGGATGCGCGCTCGCGATGTGGATGACCGGATGAGTCGCAACGCAGGTTGTGCCACCATGGGGCTTGCTCGCTGAAGATGTCAGATGTTGCAATGCGTTCGCCATTAACGGCCGGCAGCATTATAACAATTTTTTGCTTGCTAAAATGTCTTGCCTGGTTTCCTTCATTATGAAATGCTCTCGTTTGGTTCCTGCTTGGCCCGCTCGCTGGTAGAGATTAGTAGCATGCCTAGCTATTGTGTTACGTACGTCCTAGTTGCTGGTTATAAAACAAAACGAAATTTGAACATCGTTTAGTTGAATATTCGCAATGTCTAAACGTAGAACAACGAAACTTTCGCCGCAAATTCGTGCAGATCTTGCCGCGGGCACCTTTCGTGCCGTTCCTGCTAATTATAATTAGCCTCTAGCTATTAGTTGTTGTGGTTGTAGCTTAGTGCGCTCGTTCACTCTTTCTCTACGTTTCGGATTGCATGGGCCGATTGCATTGATTGCGTTGTCTGCCCGCCTGGCAAACAATGGCTTTGATAATGAATTTTAATAGAAAATTGTTTAACATAACGCTTCTTCCGCTTGCTGATGGCAGGGAATGCGCGTTGTTTACTAACACACGCCTTGCTTGATTTCACGCCAGACTCCAAACTGTTAGCCTTGTAATTGATAACTACTTCCTTCCCAAGCGATTCACCTTCGTGCGGATTTTTCCGCTGTCACTCCTCGATGCTTGCTTGTTGCTTTAGTGATTAGTTGTAGGAAGTATTCGCTAGAAAGCTTTGCTGGGCAGAATTGCTATCATCACAATGTACATCAGTGTGCTAATTTTGCTCTTTCCAGGGGACTTGATTTCCTATCACAAAGAGCATCCACTCTCTGGAGGCGAAAAACTCATGAACGCCTGCCCCAGACGCGACCAATCTGCGATTGGCGAATTGTTTCCGAACGCATGAAGGCACCATGTGCAATATTGTCCCCGCATGCGGTAGGCTATCTCTGCAAAAGTGTTCGTCAAACTGGAGTTGAAGCAGTTGCTTGCAAAAAACTTTGTCGATCTTTCGCAATGATATGTGGAGTTGAAGTAAGCGCGCGCGCTGTGATCAAGTTGGCATTTTACGTCTCTAACTTTACTCCCTATTTTACATTGAACGCCCAATAAATAGAACGCGCTTCGTTTTCTTTCCATCCGCTCTCGTCGTATTTGAGACTTGTAAGTTTAGTTTAGCATTTCGTATGGTGGTTTTATGCGTGTTTGCTGCTTTTCTCGGCGTTTAGAGAGGCAGGAGGAATGAGGATTTAGTGAATACAACACAATACAAAATACATGTACGGAACAGTATTGATAATAAATTCTAATTTTAATTTGTTATCCGCTCCGCACATGCCAGTTTCCCCCTCGAAATGAAATCAGACCGATTAGAGAATGCGTCTATTTGTTTGTAATATGTTCAAATATACATTAGTATTATACATGGGTATAAATAGAAAAATAATTCCGTAGTAAATGCAAAAGTCCGTCATGTGTTTTAAAAATTATGTACATGTATGACAACAATTTGACCGCTCCAATACTTTCGGTCGGTTTCCTTCAGGTTATCGAATATTTCCGTTTTGCACGCCGGTAGCGAATTTCCTGGAAAGAAATACACGATTTAACGTTGACTTTACTCGTCATGCTTCTGGCGTTAGAGCTCTACATAAACGGAAGGATGTGTTTCGGTGATCCGGACGCCGAAAGTATCCTCTGCAACATGGGCCAAATTTAAGTAGATCGTCAGTGCTTTCCGAATTCAGAATGTACTCACTGGAGTAACGATGTTCGATGATTCAGGTGTGATGTTCGTCTTTCCGGTGCCTTTCGTTGCTTTCGGACTCGACGTCGCTGAAATGGGAGCTGATTTGAATGGAATGAATGAAAATCAATATTAGGGCATACCTCCAGGTAGATTAGGAAGCGTGAAGTCGTCCTTTAATTTCCCTTTCCGTTTGTTATTCGCATTCGTGGCTGCAGGCCCCAGGTGCACCGGTTCGATGTTGATGAAGAGGTCTTGATTGGGAGCCGGACGCTCCGGTTTGCGGTTGTTCTGCTGCCACTGTTGCTTCAACGTACTGGGAATGCCAGGAATCGACTGACTAAGAACATGCTTGATGGTCGATTGATGCACACTCTGCAACAGCGTGGGCGACTTCTTCTGCTTGGGATTACAGTTAGTGAAACTGTTGCCAGCTGCGCGTTCCTGGCCGATATCCGATCGTGCCGTCATTCCCTCCATCGACTTCCCCAGCGAGGTCATTTCACTCTCATTCACCGAGTTCAGATTCTTGGTGGACTTTAAAAACGTGAGGCCGGTCTTCTCCCGGTAGGATTTGCGACCATGGGTCGGAATGTCCGCATTATCACAGCTGAACTTGCGCTTAACATTACCCTCGATGAGGCTGAGCTTCCATCGTGGCGGCTCATGCGTCGACGAGCGCCTTGCGAATGATTTCCCCGGATCTTTGTCCTCTAGGACCTTCATTCGGTCCGTCGATGTGAGTATCTCCGCTTTGAACTTCCGCAGCAGCGGGTTTCCGTTGAACTCGCTGTGCACTTTCTCGCGCAGCGCCGGGAGGAACTTCTGCGGGAACTTGTCGTGTGTGAAGTAGTTGTGCCGCAGGAGCTCCTCGCTGGTGGAGCGCGCCAACGGATCCATGCGTAGGCAATTGATAAGGAAATCAAGGCAGAGTAACGACCAATTGCCGAATGCTTTCTGTAACCCTCCGAATTCCGTCGTCGAACTGTTGCGTATCATTCCACGCATCTGCGAGTTCTTCAGCATGATCGCTTGGTGACGAGCGCAGGGTTTTCCGATCGCTTTCACGATCAGGTAGAGTTGATCGATGTCGCTTTCGCCGGGGAAGAGTGGATCTCCGGTGTACATTTCGGCGAAGAGGCAGCCGGTTGCCCATACGTCGACAGCGGCGCCGTATTGCGGTTCGCCGACCAGCAGCTCTGGAGCGCGGTACCACCGGGTCGCTACATACTCGGTGCACGGCTCCATCGAGGACGACATTACGCGCGCGAAACCAAAGTCGCATAACTTCACCACTCCCGTCCCGGATATGAGAATGTTTTCGGGTTTGATGTCGCGGTGAACGATCTACAAATACAAATATGTTAATTCTCAGAGGGTTGCGAATTATAATTGCTATAATAACATGATTCGAATGGCAATAGGCGATCGCACGTAGCACTTGGTAAATGCGCTCTCGGGATTTCTCCTCGCCAATGCCGCCGTTCAATTTCTCCAATTCGTCTAGTACCGTCCCCGCCAAGTATTCAAACACCAGGTAGAATCGTTTCCGATGCCGGAACACTTCGATCATGGTCACTAGGTTTTCGTGTTTCAGTTTCTAAATGCAATCAGACTTTAATTCTTTGTTTAAGTTTTTGGGTAGTGTTTTACCTTGAGCATCCGAATTTCTCGCAGGGCCATTTTTCGGACGGCGGCATCTTCTTCCGTCTCCAGAAACTTCTTCACCGCTACGATTTGGTCCGAATCTCGATGTCTACATTTCAAAACTACCCCATAGGATCCTTCTCCTACCACCGCTATTTGCTCATAGCGCTCCATGGTTGGTTTACCATATAAAATAAATCAAAATCTAAACTGAAACAAAACAAAAAATAGTATAAGTATAACGTTGCAACTTGAAGGCAAAATTTTATGCAGAGATATCGATTTTCATAAGCTTTCAGTGCCCCTATATCAATAACGGTTCAACATTGTAGAAAGTCATCAACTTTCTAAGCACCCAATCAATAACTAAATAAATTTCTAAAGTTAATTTATTGAAATCGAATATGAAACAAAATGTTTAACGAGTTAACGAGAATTTTCAAAGACAGTTTAATAACTAACATGATGGAAAACCGATGAAAACTTGTGGTCAAGCGGTCAGTGAACTGACTTGCGAACCCGGACATATTCCTGGACGTAGCCCAGATTAGGGGGCACGGTCAGTTGTTGTTAAGGGCGACCGGACATTACAACATTCCTTATTCATAGTCCATCGCAAAGGTTTTCAATAGCGCGCCCGTAATATGCGATCGATGCAATAATGCGCGTGAATTTTAAAATTCTTGAACTTTGTCTCGCGTCTGTCTACTCCAATACTTAATAACAAGCATGCAAGACTTTGTTGTGAGTGTGCACCTTGGTGCCCTCAGCGAGCACCCACCCCCAGGTGCTCACCTTTGACCTTTGAAACGGTTTCGAATTCGAACTTGTGCATGCATGAGAGTTGCAAATTAGGCGCGCGGCTAATTACCGCAATTCATCGCTACCTGCAGTCGGTCGCCAAAAATAGGCGGCGAATGCAATCGTAATGCTCCAAATTCTTTGCGCGCCCCATTGCATGCGGCGCTCCGATGCAATGTGTAACAAATGCGTTTTGCATTGATTTTAATGTCAATGCATATGCGGGAGCACGACTTCCATTCCGTGTGTATGTCTCCTCCGCTTTGGGTTTCGCCGACTGATTACCCAAAATCGATTTTTCAAACCGCACGTTGGGCGCGCGCGTTCCCGTCAACGGCAGACGGCGTGTACGCGCGCGGATCTATTATCGTCGACTTTCCAACAATGGAATTCGGGAATCGCGGGCGCTTTTTTCGAACGGTGCAGACCGAGCAAGCAACAGCCTGAACAAGAGAACGCACGAATATTAATAAAACAATTCAATTTGGATAGCCGTATCTATTGGTTCGACGCAAATCATCGGCGAGCACGATAGCATCCTGGGGGCGGGCGCTCGCAACTTCGACATGGAATTTGATAGTTTTTATCCAATTTGCGAATCGATAGCTACGAAAACAACTCTCCGAAATGATTGAAACACGCAGTGAAGTGTTAATGGTACTTACAAGCGTTACATTTCAGCGATTCGCTCGGACACTGCACCACCCCGATAAGTTGTCCGAATAAACTTTGCTCAAAGTGTAGTACTACTAGCAGTAACTCGCGGTGTTTGTCCCCTTGGCAGCGGCGTGTTGTTTGTTGTGTTGTGAAGCCGGGGAGGCGATGCCAACTGCACGCGAAGACCACGGCAACGCGAGTACGCCGTCTCGGACGTGTTGGCGGTTTCTGAGCGCGCACGAATTCGCGTGGTGAACGTGAGCGCGCCGCCAACGGCCACACGAATGGGGCACGCGCTTTTCCACAGGTGAAATTGCCGCGCATAATCATTTACGTCGAGTTCCCCAAACGCTTGTGATCCGACTCCGAACCACCCCGCGCTCTAATCGGCTCTTTAACGTGTAATTTTTTATCGACTTCTTCCGCGCTCGATTGAGGTAATCGCCAACTCGGCTGACATTTTTCCCAATAATAATGAGCGCACTCGTGCGTCATGCGTCACATTTTTAATTGCATTTCCTCGTATACTCGTCTAATTGTTGGGCTGCCATTTGATCAGTAATTATTCGTTGAAGATATGTGAACTACAAACAAAACTATGTCAGATATTTTTAGGCGTCTTCTAATCGCATTTACTTTTGGGCGACAAGCATTACACATTGTCGATCTGACAATATTATCGATTTCACCGTTTCCGGCATGTATTATGACTGTTAGGGCTGTTAGAACTGGGCAACTTACCGCTACCAACGCCCCGCTAATGCCCTCTTCGTATTTGTTACGCTTCGAAGGTCGGCAAATTTTTCCAACGGTGGTAACAATAATTTTAAAATGTCATACTAGTGTATATCGTTAACAAACGTTGTTTGTGTTCGCATCGTTTGTTTGGTGCGTCACATTCATATCGAATACAAGAATTTGGTTTGCGTCTAGAGAGATTCAAAATTTGATTTGATGTGAAATCGTTATGTTTATTTGACTTTTGAATTTCAACTTTATTTTGTGTTACCATGCATTTTGCATCTGCAAATGGAAACAGTGCCCTCATCAAGTTGTGTTGCAATTGTGTAACTTCCGTGTTTATGTACCGATAGCGCCCTCTGTGTCTAATGTTTTTACTGAAAAACTTCAACGTCGTTCGAGGTTATCCTCGACCACCTTGTGGATCGTGCGGATAAACATTACCGAATTTTATCAATACATTAGATTCAACGGATTTTTGCCGTTTTTCATCAACCAGAACGGTGGCAGCTCCTCGGCAACCATGGGCGAAGCAGCAAAGTGATCCTCGTTATAACATAAACCCCAGTTAAACCGTCGAAATTCAAGATGTGGGTGCAAGTACATATTCTTCTACTCTTCCTCGCAATCTGTGCAACTGCCTTTGATGACCTACTCTATGTAAACGGCGACTTGCCTCGAGACACTGATATGTTGGAGCAGGGCAAACAGCAGTACCAGGTAACTGCAGTTCACTTGAAATTGAGAAGTAGCTCTAAAACTCATTCTTTTAGGTTTTGAAAGAGCGTGGGCAGCTGCCCAAATATGGTCAGTGTTGGAAACAAGCATTTGAGCATGTCGAGGAGGGCTGCAGGGCACTCACTGAGGACACCCAGAGTAACATTGCCTTGCATATGACCAACTGCTTCCTGGCCATGTCTGGCCATGAGACATATAATTGTGCCAGTGATAAGAAGGCAAATCTTAGAGCAATCTGCATTAGCAGTATGACAGACAGGGCTTTCAATGTTTACACTGAGTTCTATCCCCACACACAGAATATCTGCTGGTATCTTAGAGGTCAAATGTGGCAGGAGATGATTGCTGAAAACACCCAGAAAGTTGGCAAACAGTTGGATGAGTCTGCCAAGAATCAAGCACTGCTCCTCAAGACACAGCAGGAGTCAATTGCTGTACAGGATAAGATTATGAAATATGGAATTGATCTTGAAAAGCTTCTTGGCAGCTTTGTGGCAACTACACAACAACATCATGATGTAATCAGGGTGCTGACTGCAACTGTTGCCAATTTGCAATCATGGCTTATAGGTGAAATATCATGGGTTGATAGTGTGCTCTTTTATCTGGTTAGCTCATTTATTATCATGTTCTTGACGTCGACCCCACGTACAATTGCTGCTAGATTACCACTTTTATTGATTTTCACCTGTAACATCATGTTTGAACGTTTATTATGCCACAAGATGAGCTACGCCGATTCAATGGATGCCAGAATAGTGCATGGCAACTACTACGAATATGTATGGTACATGCGCTACATTTTCGTCGGGATATCTCTCTTAATTTTAAGCGCGACCTTTTATAACTATAAGGATTATCTCATTGAGAATAATTTAATGTTGGAGAACCTCAAGCAAGAGGTGCAAAGCTTGAGCAAAACGTTAAAAACCAACATTGATGTCCCATCAACCCGCCTGTACCCTCAAGAAGAACAGCGTTTTTATAGTGAGTCCGAAAGGAATTCATCTCGAAATTCGGTCTCAGACTTGGGAGGGCAATCATCTCAGTTGGAAGAGAATCCTAACGTCTTTCGGCCGCAGCGAAGGCGCACTCCATTAATTGATGTTCATGGAAGGTATAATTTGAGGAGTCGTCAAGGCACCCCTGTTTCAAGCATTATTTAATACTTCTTAAGTTATAAAATTCTTCTGTATATTTATTAAGCATACTACTTTTAAGTGCTGATCTGATATAATTTTGTAATAATTTATTTTGTTTGCTATTAGGTATCTTTAGAGATGAATATTCTTTTGCTGAGTTGCACAAATCTCAAATCAATGGATAATTAAGCAAGCAGTAAAAATGATTATAGAATATTGAGAATGGAGTCAATGTCGATTGATTATTTGGTATTGAATCATAATTAACAGAACAAATGTCTTATTTTCGAGAATAATTTCGAATTCCTGGTAAAATAATTGTTCTAACTATCGGTCAGAGGGCGCTGCATGCTCGTTTCATGCGCAAAAGATAAGTGCCTCTGATTATAACCTACGAAAAATTGAGCGGCTAGAAAAGCTTTTTCACCACTTATAAATTTGTAAATCATGGCATCGGCCGTTGAAAAGAAGGTACAAACTCTGCAATCTTTAATAGCTAATTAATAACATATTTAACCCTGGCAGGGTTCATCGTCGGGTGACTCCAAAGAGAAGAAACGTAAAGAATCAATCTTAGATTTATCTAAGTATCTGGAGAAGACAATTCGAGTGAAGTTTGCAGGTGGAAGGGAAGCTGCTGGTGTACTGAAAGGGTATGATCCCCTGTTAAATTTAGTATTGGATAACACGACAGAATATCTGAGAGATCCAGATGATCCATATAAATTAGTTGAAGATACCAGATCATTGGGATTGGTGGTATGCAGAGGAACCAGTGTCATACTCATCTGCCCCATGGATGGAATGGAATCTATTCCAAATCCATTTGTACAGCAGGATTAGATGCTGCATGTATTTATAATTTTTGGGATAAAAATATTTGTAAGTTAATTGATATAAACTGATTTTCCAATAAGTGATATTCATTTTTTAATTTCTGTTTATAATAACTTATAAAACCAAAGGAATGATATGTAAAGAGCTGAGAAACTATGAAAAAAGATCTTTTATCTGTGTAATTAGAAAGATGCACATGATATTTTGTTTATGTTTGTTTTCTGAGTATTCATTTCTGTAGTGAATATTCCAATTTACAAGAATTTCTTTACAAACCATGTAATGATTGGAGGTTATTCGCAATTGTTTTTCTGACGTCGTTTCAACATCATGATGGTGTTTGGCAACGTTTTGTAATTAGTATAAGACTTAACTCCTCTGCTCTTCTCATTAAACCACTGGTACCAGCAACAGAATCATCAAAGGTGCATGCAGGCCCATCACACAACACAATTGATACATTGTAAAACCTAGTGATGGAACATGTTAGTAATTAATATTATCACTTAACAAAGTGATATTAGATGAACAAATGGCTTTATTATTGTTTCAGATTCAAATATTGTTGATGAGAAGCTGAAACTGGAAGGGATGTGTGGCTCTTCTTCAGATGATATGAAAGCAGTCTACATTCTCCTAGATCAGATGAATCAAGATCTTCTCTTTCAAGGTATTCCTCTCTGACTATTACGCTTTTCTTATTCCATCAAACATATCAGCACCAAGGGCAATGGAGTACTGCACCAGCCTATTATTTCGATTCTAAAATTTCGAAATTGTATAAATTAAATTCACTTGACAAATTGTTTTACCTGGAGCGCAACTGTTAAACACAAATTAATTTCCAATTTTACTTTCATTTCAAGGTTGATTAAGAATGACTGACAGGTGGCGCCCCCAGTGGCCTTCTTCGCATAAACGAACCTTCGTGAAATAAACAAAAGCTTGCGATAGACGCCAACAATAAACAAGTGCCTGCCATTTTGGTTTTTGCTGCTTCAGTTACAACGATAAGGTTGATCTGTAATTAGTGGTAGTTAATTAAATAATTTCGATGGTTCGCAAACTGTGGTGATGTGGATCTTCTTCTTCATGCTGAGCATAAAGTTTCGGGAAATCCATGCGAATTCAATGGAATTTCAATTTGGATACCAGCACCAGTGAGTACAATCAACAATTCACGTTAATCATGATCAGGATTGATTATTGCATAATTTGGGGTAATTTTCAATGGGATTCTAAATGACGCATGCCCTTTTAACCTCATACAGAATTTAATGTTAATTTCTATTTTTTTCAGGTATTCTGTACAAGCTGCTTGATGATCTCCACATTCAATACTGGCAAACTCCACATGTAAGCAACTTTATCATGCAACAGATAATTGGAAGGAGAGGTCAAGAAGTACCAACTTTAATGAAAAACGGGTTCAATTGGCGCCAACACTTTCAATTGTTTGTAATTTCTGGGAGAAGACCTCAGCAGCTTCAAGTCCAGAGTGAAGGCCCCAGGTTCCAGTAGCATGGCATTGCTATCACCATCTCTTCATGCCAATCACATGGTATGTATCACATTTCAATATATTTTTTTTTCATCTGCTACATTGCAATGATTTTGGTAGTTTGGAACTTCATATGATCTGTTTCAGTTATCTTGCCAATTGTGATTTGCTGGCTGTTGTGCAGGTTTGGGACTAGATGTTTCAAAAGCAAAGGCATCAACACAGACGACTGCTTTGAACATCTAGTCATCTTCTTGAATGGACTTGAAGGACTTGAAGAACCAGCAGGTGCTACCAAACTGTCAATGTAAGTTAAATCAACAATGTTCTTAGGAAATGACTAACAACATGACTAACAATGTTGCTTCTTCTTCCACAGTTATGCAATCGACTGATGAACGCCAAGTCAGTTTCCAATTGCAATCTTCAAGATTATGGGGTCTTCATCTTCAGAATCAGCAGC
>JARJDZ010009170.1:0-22388 GCA_030264555.1 Aleochara sp. GC000083 | reverse complement strand
GAATTTAAAAGATGTTGCCCCAGTCAATACTCCATTGAATGGTATAAAACAGTGCAATTTTGACGCCATTCAAAGGTAATTGCGAAAATTTTTCATTCTAATGCCCCTCATGCCTTTTGAATGTGGCTCATTTTTCACATCGCCTTCATGTAGAAACTCTACATTCACGTACGCCCGAATAAAGTCAAACATTAATCTAGATAACATCGGAATGATGTATACTAAACATTAAAATCGCAGCGAACGTGGGAGCAGAGAATTCGGCGAAATTTTTCCGGCGTGCAAAAATGCGAAATCAAAATCTGCGCGTCGCGTTTCTGATGCGAAAATAATGAGGCACGCTGCTGTCGTTCAGCCATCCGTGTATTTAAATGTTGCATGTGTGCACCACCCCCAACACCAGCAACCACCTCAACCACCCCCATTTCTGCCGCCACTTCGTTCCTTTCGGCCTTGTCGACAACAACGCGCGTTGTTTGCCATATTGCAGTTTGCAGCGAATGCTGGAACTGCGAAACGTCTCGAGCAGAGCACAATTGCAGCCGCCCCCAGAGCAGATTTTAAAATTAAAATGACACGTCTCGTGGAACATTCGCACAATGGCCTTCCAGAGATTGTTGCAGATATGGACTCGCGTTTGGCGATGACAGCCAAGTTAGATGTTTCGAAAAATGACATGCGAATGAATTACATTTCGCGAAATGTGTTCGTGCATGAAAAATGCTTCGAGTTGTTGTTGCTGCCTCCATTCAACGTACAAATGATCTTCAACTTCGCATTAAATGCTTGCTGTCATTCAATTTCATGCGAAAAATGCAGATTTCTTCATCATGCTGAATGTATTCTGGACGTAGATCGCCGTGCAGATTTTTAGTTGCTTGCAAATCCTGTCGGATGAAGATGAAAGCCAAAGAGCTCAAAAGTGAGGAATAAAATCTAAGTGGAAAAGTAAAAAATGCACGAAGAAAAAAGTGAAAAATAAGGATATTTTTACTGAAAAGAATTTTATAGCATGTGACACAATGATAAATCTTTTTATGGGCACGTTTTATTATTTTTTAGTTTATTCCTTACTTTTATTTAATGATAGATTGTAAAATGTTATAATAGAAGAATTTATATGTTCATGGAACAATTTTCCACTAAAATTTTTACTTAGCAGTTTTCTTAGATAGTTTACAGAGGATTTAATTATTTGTAAAATTGTGTTTAGAACAAAATCATAAAATATTAAATAAAATTAATATCAGGAAGTAACTTTTAAAAAGTTTAGAAAATCCATGATAACAATTGAATTAAATTAAGCCATAACAAGTCATCTATAATTATCTTAAGAGAAATGTGAAAATTGTCCTTAAGGCAAACAATTCATCATCGTACGTACTTATTTAGCAAGTTTGTTTGATGCGTGTGCAAATCTGCAATCTGCAAGTGTGCATTCAAGCAAATGATTGTACGCTAACAACTTACTCGTTTATTTATAGCAGAAATTTTATAGTAGAACGCGTTCGCCAAAACATCCAACTCGTTGTAAAAAGAGCTTCACTCCTTCGCCAATTTTACAATAACATATTCCAATACATCACACTCACTTGCAAGAAAACGAATCCCTTTTTCAATTTTCAATTTTCAATTCTATTTTTACGCTTCGAATGCAGCTGCATGATTTCGTATTGAATGGAAAAATTCGATTCACTCTTCGTGCATGGACGAAATAATGAAGCCGGGCAAAAAACAATTCGGGATGATCATATTTTCGCGTTCATGAAGAGTGGTAATGAACGCCCTCATTGTCCTCTTCATGTTTTGCTGACGTTCACTGCTCAACATGCAAATTAAATCTGTCACACACGATTTCGATCATATGTCCTGTATTTTGCACACTCTCAATGAAAATCTCTTTTTTCCCTTTTCATTTGACTTAATAATCTGCAAAAAACAGAAATTTCTCCTATTTTATACATTGAAACTTGCAAATCTTATTTTTGAATTTACAGTTTGCAAATTAGAAGTTATAAGTAAAGTTTCTTCATCAACATTTGTGATGCGTCATAGAAACCAACATAAATGTGAAAATATGACATTTAAAATCTTCTAGAATGGATCATTTCTTAGCAATGACGTCATAAACAAATGACTAAGAAGCGAAACTTTGCATGAATCGCAATCGTAAACAGATTCTGCGAAATGCGAGTTTGCTAATTGATAAACCAATAAATCCCTATTACTAATTCGCCAGCTTGTTTATTGCTTAGCATCTTGCGCATGCGTACACGCATTTGATTCTATCACAAACGAGAACGTGCTTTTCGGACTGTTTGATGTAAATACCGCAAATATTTCTACATGGTGTAATTGAAACAAATCCAAAACAAAATTTGAAAATTTCCCCCTCAGAAATTGAATTTGCATTGGTGCAATATCAATTATGACGGGGAATTTGAAATTTGAAAAGTTTCTTCAACTTTTTAACGGTTTTTCAGAACTTTTTGAAACACCTCGTGTGATCTAACATGTTCACCTGGATTTGCATGAACGGTGAAAGGCATAAAAGGCAGGTTATTGTTTTGCGAGCCGATGTAATATTCCAGTAAAATATTCCACGTGTGGGTGGGATATCTGGGGAAATAAATCAGTGACGTCGAGTGAGACGCCATTAAACATCTCTTCTTGCCTCATTCAATCCTGTTGACACACGCTGCGCATTGCGGCAATTCACTCATTCGGTCTTATGTTTTCTTCGCTTCCTCTAACGCCTCCTCAATGAGGAGATCTGCACGAAAGATCTGCACCAGAGAAATGTGCACGAGTCGTAAACTTATGCAAAATCAAGTTTCAAGTTGAAGGTTGTGTCGTTGTGTCATACATGTCAATGATGGCAAGTTCCGAAATGAAGGGCTTAAGATTTATGACTTAAGAAGTTTTAAAAGTTTTATTCTTCAATTTGCAAATCATAATTTGGAACTGCATAATACAATGCTTCGATGATGTAATATTTTTTGGTTGGGTATCATTTTAAAGAGAATTTTTCTGGCTTTAGGTTGTTTTTTTGGTTATTCAATTTGGACGCCTAGTTCAAAAGATATTGAAGAAATAAGAAGATAAAAATTTGGGATTTTAATAAGCAATCAACAAAATATAATATCTAACTGAAAAGCTGAACCGATCTGAAATATTCAAAGGACCTTTTGTTCAACTTCTGAAATTTGCAAAAATTTCATGAGAATTAATACAAAATATTATTCATGTTTAAAGGACTTTGAAATAGTGTCAATGACATCTATGTTATTGCTAATAATAAACAAATGTGTTATATTTCAAGTATTGTATTTAGTTATAAAATTTGCAACCGTTTGTAATGCCAACCACAATTTGTTTATTATTGTGACTGATTAGATTTCAGGCCACAAATGCACAAATTTACAATATGGTAAAGTTATTAACTTTCTACATAGCATATTTCATCGTTCAATTTGAAAGATGCTTCTTGTTGAGATGAACCAAATTTCCAATTGAAAGTGTTCAAATCACGACTATAAATAGTCCTGCAATTGCAATCATTGCAATGGAATTGCAGTCTTGATGCGAATCCATTTATCATTATTGCACTTCCTAATTGCAAATATAAAGTGCTCACTGTATGCAATCGTATGACCGTGTTTAATGTAATTACTATTTAAGATAGTCATTTCCAGAAGAGTTTCAAACAGTTTACAGATCCCAATTACCTTAAGTTTACAAAGAAATTAACTTCCGGTATGTTATATAGAGTACAAAGTAAATTTTTGAAATTTACTCTCCGGTATTATATTAGATTTTAACTTATGAATCTAAAAATTAGTTAGAAAATGTCGTTTGAATCATCCAAATCGGAGCAGCAGTTTTCGAGATATGAAGACATGTTACATAAGAAATTGCCGCCCCCGAAAGATTTATACGCCTCCCACTACAAACATTGTTATCCTGTATCCTTTTTATGTCTCTATTTCAATATTCCAATATTTAATCAAACTTCATCAAAAATTTGGAGGGTTTGTTCTCCTTTTATTTTTTATTGCCGCCCCCAAAATGATTGGGGGCGGCGCAGGTTTAATTAACGGTCATATTACATGTACATTACGAATATCGTTAGGAATATGGTTATCATTACCTGAAAAATTTGTTTTTTGTGAAAAAAGCTATTTTTAATTTACAAATTCTGCCGCCCCCTTGTATTATGGAGTTATACCACCCCCGAAATCTTTTCCCTCTTGTCTCATTTAATATGTATACCAAATTTGATCAATTTTGAACAGAAATTTCTATCACATTTCGAAGATTACTTACTTTTACTTTAGAGTAAACTGCCGCCCCCGAACATTTTAAAACATTGCCACCCCCAATATATTAATCATCTTAACGTTATTTGTTTATATTCCAAATTTGGTGCAAATCGGCCGAGCCGTTTTCGAGAAAATCCACTTGAAATTATGCAAAATCAACTATTATTATGAATAAACATTAATAATTTATAAACAAATTGATTCAAAATATTGTAAATCTCTAAAAATGTTCATAAATATATAATAAACAATCCCTGAAAATTTGAAATCATTTGGATTGTTCGTTTTCGAGATATTAATGAAAATGTGGCAAAAGAAATAGCGCATTTCGAATCAAGTCCAATTTTTCAAGCCGCTTAAGGTGGTTGCTAAGGAAGACCGAACTCGAGTGTTTTAACCTTAGCAACAGCAATGTAAATCAAATGAGAGCCACCATCATGGATTTTCGAGAGCGTGTTTCCGCTGTTAAGTTATTTGGTTAGAGAATTGCCAATGTAAACTCCCATAAGAGTTATTTTACCCTATAACTCAAAAACTACTGGACCGATTTTGATGATTAAAAAAGCATATTAAAGGGCACGAATGGAACTATGTCTTCACAGTTTTAGATTTTTCAAAAACCTCATAGTATTTGTTTAATAAATTAATATCATTTTTCTGCAAAATTAGAAATGTAGTCTCAGTAAATTACTTATATCTTCTAAACTAATAAAGATATCGACTTGATTTTTTCAGGATTTGAAAGATAATGAATTATACTTTATATTTCATCAATCTAATTTAAATTTAAGGACTCAGGGACTAGTTAAATCCTTTCAGGAACAATTTATGCAAATCGTATGGGAATCGATGGATAACTTGTTGCCAATCAGGAAACAACGTCGTGTAAAGTGGCCAACTTGAATTAAATTCGAGTCAGTCAATGCAAACTATTAGTCGATCATACCGCTTACCGTCCCGCGATCCCTATCCCAGTTTTCGCCGGGATAGTAGGGAACCGCACAACTAGACGTGTAGACAGCTCCCATACAAGTTTGCCAATCCTTCCCCCACCCATATTCGGCGAACTGTGCGAATTGTAGATTGCAAAAGACCTCTTCGTCCTCCTCATCCTGCATCCCATTCCCAGTTGGCTGCCAGCAAGCAAGTAATGTTTGACTAACGACACACGAACGCCCGAATTTCGAAGGATTGCCAAAATGGGATAGACGCGCGAAAAGGGATGAGGGATGGGAGGTGGTAGTCCTGAATAATACTCAAAGGTCCCATACGTCTATTATCCATGCAACAGTATCAGATTCCCACCGGTGGCCACAAAGGCAGGAGGCATTTACACCATTTCCAAGTTCAATTTCCCGAAGGATTACCAATCACTGAATGCATTCAATTTGCGTTCGTAATTTGCAATGGGATGTACGTTTCGTTGTCAGATCTGCTAATGAATGCGACAACTTTTGATAGATTTTACAGTCAATTAATTCGGTTGATTAATTAGCTCTTAAGCAAATTGATTCTAACTCATAAAAAATTATAAAAGTTTTTGAACTTTTAATAACTGAAAACTTTCATCATTTGTTTTTGAAAAACTTGTAAAACTAAATGAAACTTTCTTGCAACTAACAACTAATTATGTTCTAATATTAGAATAGGAACTATTGATGATTAATATTAAAATTTTCAAAAATCTGGACGTTTTAATTGGCCTTAAAGTAACTATAAACTTTGAAGAACATTTGTTATCCTGATGTCAATTAAAGGCCAAACAAAACTTGATCAGCAACTAAAATTATTCGGAGGTTATAACAATAAATCAACAAAGGATTAATGTGCAACCAATGTGATTAACCTCGATTGATCCAGCATTATGGATCATACAAAATCGTGATAATTCAAGGACTGTTATTGCACTTGGTGCAAATAATAGATTAGCTAGATGTAAATATTTATTGCAATTGCATTGCTGCTTGATATCTAACATTTTCAATTTATTTAATGTTCTTGACGATAAATTAACATTGCATTTGCGCTACTGCTGCAAAATGCATCCCAAGTTGTAAGCTTTAATTAATCCCATCAGATTTTATGGGTTTTGCTAAATTCCTGATCTAAATTCTCGTTCATTTTGCATTTTTTTGCAATGAACTTTAACTACAGTGCAAATCTCTTTGAACTTTCCTGTGAATGTATCAATTAATTTTGCACTAGTTCCTGTTTGTGATACATTTTACAAATTTTTGCAATTTCAAACGTCTGAAATCTAATTTAATGAAGAAATTGCATTTGAGAATGTTTATGTGTTTTAAATTCAATGTAGGTTTCAGTGGGCGGAAAATGCAATAATGTGGATCATTCATATCGATTCAATCATGATTTACACTTTGCATTGCTATAGCAGAAATTATTTAACTTATTAGTGAGTGTTAGAGTTCGTGAATGCTAATTTTATTTCCACATTGTTGCAGCCTACGACAATTATTTTTGCACAGTGTTTGTGGGACGTTCTATTCGATATTTGGTGTTACTAATTAGGTTATGATGATATGCATTTCCCATTATTTAAGCACATAAATTGCAAATTAAGTAATAACTACTTTTAATTTACTTTCACTAACAACAAGAAAATTTATGAAAAATTTATAGGTGGAATTTAAACATAAGTAATGTTTTCAATTATTCAAATATTTCTGAATTGTCTAAACTATCTAAACTCAAGTTTATTAAATTATCTTTAAAATAAACTATTGCTGAATAATATAGCTTAAATAGATTTTGAAATATTCCCTTGGGAATAAAGTGTTACAATAATATCATCATGCAAATCTTAGAAATCTTTTGTCAAGTTTGGAGCTTTATATTTTCAGTTTGCAATGGATTATTTCCAGATTATTTATATTCAAAATAAAGATCATTTAATACTCTTTAAAATAAATATTTTTTGTGGTAATTGGAATTCGTATTTTGAAATTATCGTAATTGAAATATTCCTTTAATTTTGACTTGTAATTATTTTGTTCTTGACTTTAAAGGGTGATATCATATATCAAAAAAAAGATATTTACATTGAATTTCTGTTCAAATTAAAGAGAATTTAATTATCTTTAATTTCATTTATTAGTTGTAGCAATATATTCATGAATGTTTAAATTATTCCCTTATGAAAAAAAGGAATAATGATATTTGCGAAAAAAACTTTTGGAACTTTTAATCAATTTCAATACCTGATATCTCTTATTTTCAAATAAGAATTTGCACATGTTATACATCAAAATTAAAGGAATTTTAATGCTCTTTAAAATGAACTATTATTTTTTAAGATAGGATAATAACTGGATGACACATTCCCACGGGAATAAAAAGTGTCATTAAATATATTTCTAACATTTTTACTAATTTCAAAATGCGATATTTCTACTTCATTAGAAGATACTTTTAAATTGTTTATACTTATATTAAACAATATTGAAAAACCTTCAATTTAAAGTACTTTTTGTTTTCTATTGCAGTTTGCGTTTCCGAATGAGAAATACAAAAGTGATTTCGCTATTTTTAACACAACGATCGAGTACTTGCATGTAACAATAATGTTTGTTGCAATGTCGCATTTTATTTATAAGTTACGAGCGACTCGTGTTGCCTTTCAACGTACGACTCATTCGAAAGTCAAATCCTAAAAGATTTTATGCGTTGACGACTTTAGAAATGACGCTCATTAGTTTTTTTTCGCGCTCTTAAAATCGAAGTGTCCCCAGTGCTTCTTTGTAGCATTCGTTTCAACTTGTTGAATTGTATTGAATTGATGGTATTTCGGCCAAACCACATTCAATGAACAGTTATTCTCGTAGATTCTATGTGTGCATGTGCATGACAGATTTGTTTTAATGATTACGATCATATTCACTGCCTGCAGGCTGCACACAAGAGCCAATTACGAAGAGTATTATTACATATTCGTCGTGCCAACCAGAAATCTATGTCATCGATGTCATTCGATGCATCTGTTCGTCATAAACAACAAATATTTGGCGTTTTCAATGCGATGCAGATGCGGATTTCAGAAGTTTTAGATTTGTGCGAATTACCATAACAATGCTTGATTTATGAACGTTTCGAAAGTATAGATTTCCATATATTTTATGATTCTCATATTTTTTGTCATTGTGTTTTTGGGAATTTATATTTCAACATATGGAAAATTAAATATTCCTGCATAGACATATAACTTTCATTAAATTTTTAAGTTTTATCAACTGAGAAAACAAATTCATAATATTTAGATGTATATTAAAATTTCAACCACTCAGATTTATCTGATAGGAAATGGTATCAAGAAATAAATCAATGTGATTTATAGATAATTTAATTTCCTTTCTTTTGGTACCAAACATGACTTATTTAAATAATTTGAAATGTTTAATTTCCATTTTAAAATTTCAACAGAAATTTACCATATTACATATTTAATGGCTCGCGTTCATTAATTAATTAGAAGCGCTCAAAAAACCAAATACTTAAGCTGATAGATCATTTAATTCTCTTTCTTTTAATACCAAACACTACATATCTAATTAACTTTAACTGTTTATAATTTGCATTTAAAAATATGCAGATAATTTGACAAATATAAGCATTTAGCTACTCATATTTATTAAATAAAAAGGTATATTGGCGAGCCAATGAATATTGCTGAAAGATTATTTAAGTCTCTTCCATTTGGCACCAAGTTTGGCTAATTTTATCAACTTGAAGTATTTTTAATTTATATTAATAAATTAATTTCTTTGAAAATAAGCAATTTCCTAAACTTGCCCCTGGTTGCATACCCTCGACCTAACCATATCAGCTGACCGTTCATACCATACCATGTGTGTTAAAATAGTGTTTGCTAAAATTGTTAATATTTGGCTAATGTTTCTTGAGTACAAGTGAAATGTTTTGATAATATTTAAAGTGTGAGTACCTCTACTTTTACTAGAATCACTGAAATCTGACTTATTAAATTAAAAATTTATAGGTAATCTTTGACTTCGATGGATTTGTGTTAACCATCAAAGATTGTTCCAATGATTGCAAAACATTTGAGATGTTGCTGTATTAAGGAAAGTAATTAATACTATTGTTTAAAGGGTATTCATCATAGCTTTATTATTTTTAGTGGTACATCTAGAAGAGGAGGTAGTAATCCTAAGGCTCATTGATTACAATGTTCGGTAGTGAAGATTTTGATTCTGATGTGTACAAGAAATCCATGCTTTGGAAAAGCATGAAAAGGTATACTCTTGTTAGCTATTTTCTATTATGATAAGCATTTAAGAGCCATCCAGGTTTAACTATTTGTGGCTCTAAGAAGAATTCCCCTATATCAATAATATGAAATTACAAGATACTTGCAATATGCAAGGAATGATCATTTAACTCAAATTCTCAGCCACACATGTGTATTTCATTAGATGTGTAGTTTGCAAAATTGCAATTCAAACTGTTTGATACTCCAATAACAATGGAAAACATTCAACTATAGTTTACAATAGTAGCTATAACTGTATTAGAGTTTTGTGAGGGCCAACTTTAGTAATTTTCAAGTTCTCTAAAGACCAGTGGAAGCAATTGCTAAAATTGTTCATTTCCGTCTAATTACAACCCAAAATGTATCTAAAGTTTCTTTATATCTAGAGTTCTTATTTATTTCTCAAGTACAGTATTGTTTCAAACAATATTAGAAAACTTTCAAGTTAACTTTTATCCAAGTGAATAAGTTCACATATATAGAAACTAGATAAAGATAATGATTAATGTTCATTTCTATTGTGGCTAAATGGGCATTTGTCATTTGTACCTAGAAAAAAGTTGCTCTAAACTTGTGATATCTTAATGTTTTTGAAGAAAACACCAGCAGCCATTACCAAGCCATTAATCATTTCACCTTAAAACTATCATTAATTACGTGATGCTAATTACACGTCAGATTAAATTAGTCCATCGGAGTGTATTAATCATTCATTGCATTCGCGTGTGTCTCTGTCCCATTCATGATGGAAATAATTTATGCATGGATGTCTTGAAGCGTGCGCATCGAAGCGCGCTAGCCATAAACATGATGGATCTATTAAGTTTCTTCCCATCTCGCTTTTCACAATTAATTTTCCGTGTATTACATCCTGTCGCATTTTTTTTGTCCTGTGGACATCGTAAAAGTCTTGCATTTATTTGGAGAAGCTGCCGTCAAGCATTATCACAATACACAAGTTGCGATGTTGATTTTGGTGTACGCTACATGTTTGTTTTCGCACATTCGTGCAAATATTATTGTAACCCGAATCTCTCGAATGTAGAGGGATTTGGAGTTTGAAAGAAGATCGATTCGTCAATGTCGCAATGCACCTTCATTTCACATCATTTATTTTGTATATATCTTATTTATTTCCGAAGTTCAATTAGAAAAGTTCTTATAAGTAATTCTTTTGTATAATTACAAATTTATTTTCTTTTTGATGCTGTGTAAGGATTGTTATTGTGTAAATTTAGCTTAGTTTGCAAGTTTTAGAAGTTGCATTTTCTGCATTATTCCAGGAATTTGAGTTGCTATTTTTGCTGGATTATTCAAGTAGCGCAAAGTGCACTTCTGTACGCGTTTTTCATGAAATACAATACTCTCAAATGCACACGTGATAAAGTGATATTCACTAGAGTAAGTTAGCTATAGATTTAGTGCTGAGGAAACAAGTTTTTATCAGGGGGTTTTAATTACAAAGCTTAGCTGTTTATTGAAGTTTATGAAATAATATTCAACATTTTTGCTAAACAAACTCAAAGTATCTTCAAATAATGATTTTACTAGATGTGACACTACTGATACAATTAATTACATGTTTAAAAAGTATTTTCAGATTAAAAACAATTTGGATTGAATCTGTATTTTGCATCATGTGCAATTTTGATAGTAAGTTGCAATCTAATCAGAGCATATTCCTCCAGTATAAGATATGAGGACATGTTAGGACGGAAGGCAATTTGAAGCATTAATGAAATTAGAACTTGATTGCCAGCAAAGTAACTCAGGCCATCTTCTCACTCCTTACTGGAAGACTTCATGGGCCGGTGTTTCCATGAAGATAACACCCAGTCGGCCATCCTCGAGGCTGCTGCAGGTCCTTTACACCCAGACCAATATATGAAGCATTTACTGATATAGTGATAGCATAACACTATAATTTTCCACTTGCTCCATGTACTCGTTTAATAGCTCTGGCAGCTCTCGGGGCACGGGAAGCTTTTTCTAATCTCAAAATTTAAGTGAATTATGCACTTCATCTTCGCCCATACAGGGTGTCCGCCAACGCAGTCGAACTAATTAAAACCGGCGTGATTACGAGCGCAGACTTCCTAATGAGCGAAGAAGTTCGCGTTTGATTCATGACTTTCGACGTGGTTTTTGCGGTTCTGAAAAACCCATCTCGCATCTTCTGCGTTGGCGATTAGTATGCACCAGCATTCGAGTGTCCAAGCCTCTGAAGAGTTGCGAGTCTCGCGGTATTGAATAAATAAACTTTCAAGAGGCGCATCTTCTCAGGTCTTTCTTCGCATCTCGACTCGACTTTCATTGCAGCTTCTGCTTCTTCTTCCTCTGCATGGTTTTTCTCGCGGTCTTTTGGTATCGGGGCGAGAAGGAAAGCAAAAAGTAAAAGAAGCGCGCACAATAAGTTATTAATGGCTGGCTGGGAGCGTTGCGTAATTAAATTTGAAATTAAAATTTCACGCGTCGTTATTTCGAGTCGCATTTCCGGCCGTTTCGGACAGATATGGGCGGGCGGTTCATTAGCAGGCATCAATGCGGACAAACGCATCAATTTACACGCTCAAATTTCGACGAGCCGCTTTTTATTTGCGTCGACATTACGTTGATTAATCTGCGCCTGATTTTATGCAAATACGCTAAATAAATAAAAGTCGCGCCAAGGAATGCGTCGAGGGGTTGGATGGCAGACTGCTGAGGAAAAAATGAGTGTAATAATTAATTTAGATTGTGCCCGAGACTCTTTAATTAATTTAAATTGGGCGCTTGCCAGCTTTCACCGCCTTTCGGAGTTGTCTGATAGTGTTCGTTTCGTCAGTTGAGCATTGGCAATTAAATGAGGAGGAATCTCTGTCTCAAATAATTCCCGCCTTGTCGTTATTTACACGTTCTTAATTTCCAAACCCTTCTTGAGTTACTGAATGAATTCTGCGGGTTATTCTGGCGGTTTTTCCTGCGCATCGTCAAGTTCGGACACGAACACTCGTGATCCTCATATGAAATTCATGATTTTACTTGTTCATTATTAAGTTCTTTCATATTCGTCACGCACATCGTGGGAGTTATGCATGTTCCCTACAAATTCGTTTTAAACAACCGTAAAAGCTACGAAATCACGTTTCTGGAGCGATTCTTTTTTGCCCATGTTGTTTTACAACTATATTTGTTTATAGAGCGTTAACTACACACTAAGTCCAGAATTTTAAGTAAAAATTAATAGCGAAACATGAAACTCTAAGAAACTAACTTTTAAATTCAATTCTGATGAAAGAAAAACTCCTCATTTACCTATAGACTTTGATATTAAAATTTAAAACTCTTAAACGACCTCTTCAATCACTTTGAAACTTTCAAAAGCCATCCATCGACTATTTTACATTATGCGACATTCATTAACGAACTTAATTTATTTTTTCCTTTTCCAGAGCTTTCCATACTCGTCAAAAGGAGAGTATTGTCTTACAAGAGCTCGCCAGCTCTCATCAAGGATGTTTGAACTTCTTGCAACCGCATAACGAAGCGACAGGCACGAAACGAGAACAGCGAACAAAAGTTAAAGAGTGCGGAATCAAAGAACCAACTTAAGAAGGCGAAAAAGGCAACATCAACAACGACACGATGAGGAAATACGTCTTTGTGCTGGGCACGGTCTTCCTGGTCCTTGTTTCAAGTAAGTTTCATCGCTGATTTCATCAAAGAATTGAAATGAAGTAACACATTCCAATTCTTCGCCCATCAATAACAAATCTCAAACTTTGATTGAATGATGTCTTTATGGAGACTTAATCGGGCAATATTTGCATAAATAATAAAACAATAGGCCATGACACGATATGAAATCTCTGTTGTAGGTATATAAAATTATGTCATCAAGTAAATCCGAGTTTTATGGCATTTTTAAATGCTGGGAGTCTATGGTCCACTCCTTCATTCCTCAGCGACTTATTTATGCGCACACAGTTTATGGATGACTTCATAAACTCACTTGGTGCTCATAAAAAGACCGTTTATATTTAGTGCATTACGTCTTCATTATGCGCTCATTGCCGAATGTTCTGCATATTAATACCCAGATGGGAAAAGAGGGCAGCGCAAGAGAGTTGTTTCGGTGTGGTCCAGTCTGGTCAGGGTCTCTCTGGTTGACCAACATGCAGGATGATGGTAGAGCATTCAATGCATCACCTCCTGGCGATGACAACAAGCACCGTTTCAACTCGCGGGCTAATTATGATAAATTTGACGCCGGACTGGACCTCCCCGAATCTCCTCATTGGCGTTTTAATACGGGTCAATTGCCGGGCAATGTCAGTCAATAATTAAAGTTTATGTTTGTTTAAATTATGCATGCAGACATAAATTACAATGACGCCCGTCACTTCGGATTAGCGTCATTAATTTTTAATTAATCTATGCCATAATTCATTCGTTGAGAACCCGAGGGTCATCAAGTTTGGACAGAATTTAATCATTTCTATAAACAAAGTTATAACAATCATTTAGTAAAAGAATTGGGTTTATATAATTAAACTTTAATTACTTAGCAAAACTTTGAAACTTTTTGTTTGCAGGTAGTTTAGCTTTCAATGAACATCATCATAACAAGAAAGCAACGCAAAAGAGCTACGTTTGTCCTCCACATTTCATGAGGTTGAGCTACAAATGCTACTTCTTCAGCAATACGACTGCGACATGGCAGGAGGCCTACTGGAAATGCCGCGACATGAAGAGCAATATTGCAACGATCAAAAATAGCAACCAAGACAAAATCATTAGGAGGACATTGGACCATGAAGCTCTAGGTAATCTTGAATTAATCATTGTTGCATCTAATTGATATTAATTGCATCTTTGTGCATTTCAGTGCCTTTGGAGCGCTGGATTGGAGGTCGCTATGATTGGGGAACCATGTCGTGGAAATGGGCAGCATCCGGCAAGGAAATCCAATTCCATGGCATGGAGGAAACGCTACCGACGAAGCGCGACGCTCTAGATTGGCACTGCATTATCCTGGACCCGAAAAAACATTACCGGTAAGTCGCCTCCATCGTTGAATCGCAGACAATAATCTTTTGATTGATGGCGAAAACAGTTGGAGTTCGCGCAGTTGCACCGAACCCAAGCACTACGTGTGCCAAACGAAGTTGCGCAAAGTTGACCAAAAGGAGAAGAAGCGCATCCAGAAGGAATACCGCAACAAGCTGAATGAAGTCGCCGTGCCGGATATCGCTACCAACAGCGTGGCCGCCGCCCCGAACAAAACCCACGGCATTTTCGGCAGTTATTATGACAATAATGAGCTGGACAACAATGCGGCCGCTTATCGGCCGCGTGAGCTGCGTTTAAGGAAGAAGAACAAAAAGGAGATCAGTCGCTACGAGCATCAACATCAACGTGATCTGATCAATGATAAAGCTCTTCGCAATCGGCAGCATCGCGATCGCAACAACAATCACAAGAAGCATCGAGGGCATGAACACAATCCGAAGAGGACGATGCGGTATATGACTTACTATGAAGCGACAAAGAACCCATTGCTGCCTCGGGTCGCCGTCGAAGACTTTAAATACACGAAATGAACGCCATTGTAATGATAAATTTTAATTTATTACGCCTGCAGTGCTTGCTAATGAGCGTCCAGCGTGACGAAATGCGTGGAATTCCATTTTTTCCCAAGTTCCCAAATGAAGTAAGAACGAATCATTCAAGTATATACTATTTATTGTATTAGCCATCTACTACTGCCCTAGTAGATTACAGATACACCCTTTAGATTGCATAATTAATGTTCAATGAATGTAGACTTATATACAATAATAGCAAAATGTAACCAAAAGAATATGATAACATTGAAAAACTCTTCATAGCATACATTGTTTTTAGCTACTTGTGCCATTATTTATGTAAAAACTTGAATTCAATTTGATCTTCAAACCTCTGAGGGCTAACATTACTTATGCTAATTATATTCACTGATTTGTTCAAACTTTGAAATGCAAATTTCTATCTATAAAATAAATAATTGCGAATTATACGAATATCATAAATTCTCAAATGAAACTTATTAATTAGATGTAACTTAGCTGTGTAATGAACATTGCCTGTAACGCATTGTTTTAACGTTGTAAATAATATTAACAAACATGGTGAACTAACTGAATATAGTTTTTGTAAATATGATTATTGCTCGTCTATTTTTTATAATAATAAATTTATTCTTTTATTGCGTTCTCTTTATTCTAATTTATTCTCAATAAGATATTTTCACATTGTTTTAATTGTATGTTTTAACATTTAGAGAATATTTAAATGCACACAATAAATAAATTTCATTTCAAATTTTAGTTTCTAAAACTTTAAGCTGTTAATTTGAATTTTATGGTATTTCCCGGGGAGTAATGTCGTACATTACTCCCTCCACGGTACTAACTAACTGCTAACTATATGCAACCCACCTAACAACTAAACATTAAACGATCAAGATCAAACTAACCTCAGTTTGATTTTAGCGTCTTCTTGTTGTGGTCGTGCTTTAGTTCTGTGTAATTTTCACGAGAAATAAACGCTGTGATGTTTTACCATGTACGTATAAAGGCTCATTTGCCACTGCTTATTTCAATAAGGCATTCTTTAATTGCAGATTTCATTAGAACATGAAATTCTTTTGCATCCTCAATACTTTGGGCCACAACTGTTGGAGAAGGTAAAAACCAAGCTGTACTCTGAAGTAGAAGGTACCTGCACTGGAAAGTAAGACATCCCAACAACAGACTCTTTATATTATGTTTAAACTGTGTTATTTCATTGTAGATATGGTTTTGTAATTGCTGTTACAACAATTGACAACATTGGCGCAGGGCTGATACTGCCTGGTCAAGGATTTGTTGTATATCCAGTGAAGTACAAAGCAATTGTTTTCCGACCGTTCAAAGGAGAAGTACTTGATGCTGTTGTAAGACAAGTTAATAAGGTTGGCATGTTTGCTGAAATTGGACCATTATCATGTTTTATTTCACATCATGTAAGTTCCAAATTACAGTTTGTTAATGGACAACCTTACTTAGTATGTGTTTTATCTTTTAGTCCATACCTGCTGAAATGGAGTACTGCCCTAATGCTAGTCCACAGTGCTACAAAACAAAGGAAGAAGATGTTGTGATAAGAGCTGATGCTGAGATTCGTTTGAAGATTGTTGGCACAAGAGTGGATGCAACTGGCATTGTAAGTGTCATTCAGCAGTACATGACAGTTTCATTTAGAGACTTACTAATTGACTTTTGATTTTAGTTTGCCATTGGGACCTTAATGGATGATTATCTAGGTTTAATTAGTAATTAATCCCTTGCTTCATCTACATGCTATTTCAAGTAAAGCTCATATTTTATTTTTATTTTTTGTGTCTGTTTGAACACAACATTCACTTGAAAAATCCTCAAATGAAATTGTACTAATAATTTTATTGCACTACTCTAGCGGCGTGATTTTGGAGATTCAATTCCTCCCGCCATCAGATGATCTGTTGAGAAAAGAGATTGCCTAGCTCAGTACCCTGGTGCGTCGCTGCCGCTTTGGTTTCTGTGATTTCTTGCGTGCCGTTTTCTTCGACTTCGTCTGCTTACGATTTGGCGACGCTTTCGGCAGCGGTTTGGCACTGGTCGACGAGCTGATTGTCCGCGCTGCAAGCATCATGAGCGCCTCCAATTTATAGTTGTCGTTCGTCTTGGTGATGGCACCGAAATTGACACCGCGCTTCAGTGCAAGTGGTACCTTCTTCAATACAGCCTGATCATTTTCGCCGTGCAGGTCACGGATGAAGTTTGTTATACTGATGGCCGAACAACCACCCGGCCGTTTCAGACAGCGCAGTGCATCGACAACCATCTGTGATACACGTGCCAGTGGTACGCGTTTTGCAATTTTGTTCGCAACCTTAACTTTCGTCATTGGAATGTATTTTCGCGGATTTTTACACTGTCTAATTTCCCAACTGATACAAGACGGTAATGCTCTGATAATTCTAATTCTAGATTTCTAAATATTTGACGGTTTGTATATCGATAAACTTCAAAATAATTAAAACAATTGCTGTTTTCTGGCAACAGCCACTCTACAATCGAGGTTTCTGACTGCGTTGGCCATGACAAACATCTATCGTATACAAACTATATTTAATTATAATTAATCATAATTTCATATTTTACCAGGTACTGGACAAAGCGCTTTCAATGATATAACATATATTTTCAAAATAACTTTCTATTCATATTTCTTATTTCAATTCGCCTTTTAATATTGTGTTACTTGAATTGATAATACTAGTGTATATGCGCTATCAGCAGTTTTGTAGGTATTCTTCATACAAGCTCTTCAAATTTAAATAACTTCAAATAACCAGGCAGATTTGAAAAGCATCTCCAAGTAGTGCATGCCCCTGCAGTAGTCTCTTAAGGTAATTGTATTTTCAAGTTTTTCTACAACTACAATATATTCTAATTTTTCCTATTTTAGAATCTTCCCTGTTTTGTTGGAGTGCCTACAAGTATGGATAACTACAAGGTACAATGGTCATTTGGAAAGGTACCATCAAGTAGTGTGAGCTGCTGCAGCTCTCTTTTAAGGTACTATATTAATAATTTATTCCTATAACTATAATAAGTTATAATTTTTTTATTTTGGAATATTCCCTGTTTTATTGGATTCTGCCCCTCAAATGTGGAGAACTACACAGCACATCTAACTAGTGTGGGTACCCGGAGCAGTCTCATAAGGTTTTAACAATTTTTTCTATAATTATTTTTATATGGTATCCTATACACTATTAAGGTAGTGTAGTTTCTATACTTCCAGTGTGGTTTTTCATAAATTTATAACTGTGATGTCTTCTGGTGTAGCAATTTTTCCTGGCTTTGGCTTTCCTTAATATTAAATTAAAAATATAATTCTTCAAAATACATTCATGTTTTCTTTATACTTTGTAGCTTGATTATGCTCCTGGATTGAGCATGTCCGATCCGTTGCACACATTATTCCCTCCATGTATAGTCGGTTCGGTGAATTTTGGGTTTTATTGCAACTAGACAGAGTTTTAAACCACGGGAATAAAGTATCACTTTACTCCCTCGTGATTTCTACAGTAGTATCTCGTTAATTGAAACTTCAACTTTCACGCAAAATTTTTATACACTGCATGGTTTCAGGTTAGTAAATAAGTGATTAAACTTTTCATTATATTTCTTGTTACAGAACCATCAAGTATTTTGTGTCTGCCACATTTTTGTGTTAACAGAGATAGACAGATGCAGGTTCTGGTGGCCTTATATAAATGTTCCTGTAAGTGCGATAGGTCAATGAACATTCATTTGTATTTCTTATCTAAGTCTTTATTTATTATTAGAGTTTTAACTTTGTAGTAGTTTATGTATACATATAGTGGATATTTGAATATCCCACCGTTGCCCTCGAGTCTTCTCGGGCAAGATCTCTGTGCCGGTACCACAGAGTGTCTCATCTAGGAATCATCCATGCATAGTTGCACTCCCTTGGCAAATATGGAAAACATCAAGATGCCAGGGACATCTGGAAAGCATCTCCAAGCATATGGGCTCCTGCAGCAGTCTCTTAAGGTACTGTTTTCACAATTTATTTCCATAAATACAATATATGTTATAATGTTTGTCATAATGTTTCTTGTTATAGATTCATCAATGCATGCATGCAGTCTCCTTGACACATATGGACAACTTCAACATGCCAGGGACATCCAGGAAGCATCTCCAAGCATATGGGCTCCTGCAGCAGTCTCTTAAGGTACTGTTTTCTCAATTTATTTCTATAAATACAATATGGTATAATGTTTCTTGTTATAGATTCATCCATGCATGCATGCAGTCTTCTTGGCACATACTGACATCCATACATTCTTTCATCTATGCTGACATCTTCAATGTGCCAGGCACATCTGGGAAGCATCTCCAAGCATATGGGCTCCTGCAGCAGTCTTTTAAGGTAGTTATTAACAATTTATTTCTATAAATACAATATATTATAATGTTTGACATATGGTTTCTTGTTTTAGATTCATCCATGTATGCATGCAGGTTCCTTGGCACATATGGGCAACTTCAACATGCCAGGGACATCTGGAAAGTATCTCCAAGCAAATGGGCACCTGCAGCAATCTCTTCAGGTATTGTACTAACAATTTAGTTCTTTAAATACAATATGTTATAATGTATGTTTTAATGTTGTTTGTTTTAGAATCATCCATGTATATGTAGTTGCAGCCTCCTTGAAATCTTTGGAGATCTTCAAGATGCCAGGGAAATTTAGAAAGCATCTCCAAGCATGTGGGCTTCTGCAGCAGTCTCCTAAGGTATTGTAAAACAATTTATTTTCTTAAATACAATATGTTGTAATGTTTGTTTGTTTTAGAATCATCCATGTATATGTAGTTGCAGCCTCCTTGAAATCTGTGGAGATCTTCAAGATGCCAGGGAAATTTAGAAAGCATCTCCAAGCATATGGGCTCCTGCGGCAGTCTCTTAAGGTACTGTTTTAATAATATATTTCCTTAAGTATAATAATGTTGTTTGTCATAATGTTTCTTGTTTTCGGTTCATCTATGCATACTTGCAGTCACCTTGACACACATGTACAACTTCAATATTCCAGGTACATCTGGGAAGCATCTCCAACCATATGGCCACATGCAGCAGTTTCTTAAGGTACTGTTTTAACAATTTATTTCCATAAGTACAATATGTTGTTTTAGATTCATCCTTCAATGCATGCAGTCTCTTTGGTAGATGTAAACCACTTCAACATGCCAGGAAGTTCTGGAAAGCTTCTCCAAGCATATGGGCTCCTGCAGCAGTCTTTTAAGGTAGAGTTTTAACAATTTATTTCTATAAATACAATATGTTATAATGTATGTCATAATGTTTCTTGTTTTAGAATCGTCCATGCATGGTTGCAGAATCCTTCACAAAATTGGAAAACTTCAAGATGGCATGGACATCTAGAAAGCATCTCCAAGCAATGTGGAGCCCTGGAAATTAAGGTATTGTTTTAATAATTCCTATAAATTTATTATGTTGTAATGTGTGTATTTCTGTTGCGTCTTTATGTGGTGTTGTATATGCCATTAGTACAAGGTTTACATATATTTGGTGTGGTCTTCAACAATTTGTAGCTGTGGTGCCTTCTTGTAGTTCTTTTTCTTCGTTCTTCCTTTCCTTAACTTTAAATTAAAAATCAGATTATTTAAGTTTTTTTGCCTTTAACCTAATTTTTTTCTTGGTTATGTTTGTGGAGGGAGCAAAGAGGCGTAGCGGGAGTAAAGTAACTGGCCAAGTTTCAAACCGCGGGAGTAAAATGGGCACTTTATTCCCGCATGTATAGTCGGTCCGCAGCGATTTGGTTTTATGGTCACCCTCCAACCGCGGGAGTAAAGTGGCACTTTATTCCCTCTCTTTGTGACACTTTCTACAGTAGTACCTCGTTAATTGAAACTTCCCCACGCTATGGAATTTTAGAAAATTTATCGACGCACCATTATAGTTCATCCAGTGTGTTAACACTATAGTGTTGACATCTTGAATTCGTCCCATTAGAGACAGCTTTTTCTGTTGAATTTTCTACCACCATTTACAAATTAGTAAACGTTGAATATTTATTATATTCTTGCAGAACCATCAAGTATTGTGGGTCTACCACATGTGGCCAATATGCGAACACATGTCTTATTATTTTTATTTTTGCAGATTCTACGTGTATGGTTGAGGTTGCCATTCCACGATGGAAGAACTTAGCGCAACGTTGGACATTTTGCAGCCGCTAGTAAGGTATTTTGTAAATAATTTATTCTCGTGTGATCAATATATGAACACATGTCTTATTATTTTTATTTTTGCAGATTCTACGTGTATGGTTGAAGTCGCCATTCCACCATGGAAGAACTTAGCGCAACGTTGGACATTTTGCAGCCGTTAGTAAGGTATTTTGTAAACAATTTATTCTCGTGTGGTTAATATGTGAACACATGTCTTATTATTTTTATTTTTGCAGATTCTACGTGTATGGTTGAAGCCGCCATTGCATAGTGGAGGAACTTTGCGCGACGTTGGACATTTTGCAGCCATTATTAAGGTATTTTGCAGACAATTTATTCTCGTGTGGTCAATATGTGAACACGTGTCTTATTATTTTTATTTTTACAGATTCTACGTGTATGCTTGAAGTCGCCATTGCCTGTTGGAAGAACTTCGTGCAACGTTGAACATTTTGCAGCCATTATTAAGGTATTTTGTAAACAATTTATTCTCGTGTGATCAATATGTGAACACATGTCTTTATTTTTGCAGATTCTATGTGTTTGGTTGAAGTCGCCATTGCATGGTGGAGGAACTTCGCGCAACGTTGGACATTTTGCACCCGTTAGTAAGGTATTTTGTAAACAATGTATTCTCGTGTGGCCAATATGTGAACACATGTCTTATTATTTTTATTTTTGCAGATTCTACGTGTATTGTTGAAGTCGCCATTGCTTGGTGGAGGAACTTTGCGCAACGTTGGACATTTTGTAGCCGTTATTAAGGTAATTTGTAAGCAATTTATTCTCGAGGGGTCAATACGTGAGCACGTCTTATTATTTTTACAGACTTTGCACGCTTTAGGCAGCGTTGGACATTGCGTGATCGGTATGTTTTTATCAAGTTTATCAACTTTGTTTACTTTGTAGTTTGCCGTCGGATTTGCGTGCGTTCAGGCGCATTTTGCAG
>JARJDZ010009161.1:0-32630 GCA_030264555.1 Aleochara sp. GC000083 | reverse complement strand
TTACAGAGTGCTAACAACCGGAGCCAGTTGAACTCTGGTTTTTTAACGAGGTTGTTACTCCTCGAACCCTCCTCCTTCCTTATCTCTTGCATGATAAGGCCCCCGGCTTGGGACGGGTACAGCGGAGTTAAGTAAGAATCAACTTCCAAATGACTAGCCCAGTTGCACAGATATTAATTATTGGCAAATGACATCGTTTTGTGGTAATTTTACGCAACAATTATTCAATTTCAGTTCACCAATTAATGAGCGTCACCAACACCAAAAAACACAAAATTACAAGATGGCGAAAAATTTACAAATGCCGATCGATTTTGTAAACAACTCCAATAACAATTGAGTTGTTACCACTGTTACGCCGCAAGGGGGCGTAAGAATCCAATAATAATATTAAAATAGTGACCAAATTGAAATGCTATATAACATATTCTCGCAAATATTACCAACTGTACTTAAAAAATGAATAAGAATTCCATTTCTTACAGAATGATGTAGTTTGTTTCATAAACTTGAACATAAAAACAGAATCAGATGGTTCTAATCAAGTTACAATTTCCAATAGGTAGATTTATGATTGAAACATACATATTTCAAAATGATCAAACCCTAGGGAAATCACATAATCATGAAAAATTTGCAAACAAAGCAAGTTCTGCAAATATAGAAATGCAACTTATATTGAATATTAAGATTTACTTCTTCTGTGGAAGTGTGGAAAGTTTTGTATGTGATTTGAAAATCAATTCAAGCTTTTACATTAGGAAAAGCTAGTGTTTGCTAATTTAAAAAAAAGTAAAAATAACAAATTTTGACATTACTAATAAATTTAGCAATATTGAAAAATCAAAACCATTTGAATCTAATTCAATTCCTAATCAAAGTTAGTGTTATGTTCCCAGAAGAAATAATTACTATATCTGAATCTATTTTGCAATTGACCTAGCATTTTAATCCTAGTTTTCTTCCCTAACAACTGAAGAAAAATTAAAATACACAGTAAAAGTGAATGCCTACATAACTGACTTCTTTGCCTTTAAAATATCTAGTCATAAACCTACAGCACAAGCAGCAATGTCACTATTGGCAAAATAGTTCCATTAGTATTGTCATAATGCATTAGATCAAATAAGTCATACATACCTAGTGATTTGGATGAAGAGATGGTGGTAGCAATGTCTTGCTACGAGAACCTGGGCGTCCTTACTCTGGACTAGAAGTTGCACAATGATGAAGAATGGGGTCTTTTTCAACTTTATGGGCAGTTAACTTCACTGCTATCACATAGCTACAAAATCAGACATTGTTAATGATCAAATGAATAACAATGAAATTGTATGACTTGCATTACCTGTGAGAAAACAGCTATTATATTAAAGGTGGCAATTGGTAATTGACATAGCTTCCAAAAGTGCATTACCAAACTAGGAAAGAAAAAACCCTATAAGCCCAGCTTTACTCAAGAATATTCATTACTTACTATTGTTGTTGCAGACATAGACTATTAATATCTGACCTTTAATACTACTTCCTTAGTTAAGTCACTTGCAAGACGACGTACTTGCAAAAAAGGCAGCCATCTTTTAAACAAATTTTCAGTATTCCAATATTAAATGAAATTCTGAAATTTATATATGAACATTCAGTGTTTAATATCTCTGAACGGTTTTGTTGGAATTCTTCAACACCGGATTCATTCGCGGAGCAGCAGCAACAGTACGCCCTCACGCCTCAACTATAATAATAAAAAACGTGGAAGATACACGGAAAAACATAATTAGAATGTGTATAATACCTTGACATGTCCATCCAGGTCCTAGAAACATCTAGCTCACACAAAACATGAATTTGCAGATATTCCTATCCCATTATATCTTGTAAAGATGATAACTCTCTAGGTACTAAGAATCTCAGCTATCACAACTTATCAGTTGTACCTTCTATTTTGGCAGACTAAGGGTCTTTCACACTGTTTGAATTGAAGGCAATGCTTTGCTCCTTCCTCCTCTGGTTTGGATCTCTGGTTGGACATCTGGTTGGTATCATAAAGACCAGTCCATCATCAAGTAATTCTCAAGTGGCACTCATCTGGATCACAAACAAATAGAAATTATTATAATTATCTTTATTATGCAGAAAGAAATAGTAGTCACTTTACGCCTTGTTAGATGCAACACAACTGTAATGGCAAATAAATACATTGAAACAAATAATTTCTTTGCACTTTGCGTTTTTCGACTCAAGACTACAACAACAATTGAAGAGTTTATGATAAAAACAGCAAAGCAATAAATAGCATACACTTCTGCATCTTCACACAAATTATTCATTGCAAATTTTAACGAAAATACCATAGACAAACAAGATCGGAGGAACGGCATAAATAGAAATTACGAAAAGTGACTACAGCGCCGCCACAGGCATGTGACAAAAAAAAGTAAATTGAACCCCTATCGGCGAATAGAAGAAGCTGAGTGACAGCTTTGTCATGTCGATAAGGTAGATTTCTCGAACATTATAGGTACAACGTACAATGTCAGAGGTCGCTGTACCCATAAGTAAAGCAACTATAACTTTTCGCGAAAAAATGGAAAAAATGCAAAAGTGCAAAAAGGAAACTCACCATAAGATATGAAATTCCTCCTACTTCTCGTACTAACTCCCATAGTTTCTTCATGTTGCAGTGAAGACAATAACAGCACTAGTAGATTCTAAAACAAGAATAAGAAATATGTAATTGTTTATATGGTTTGATGCTAAGTTTTTTGAATTTGTAAGGAATATCTTAACAACATTTGTATATAAGAAATTAGAAAAATAAACATTTGATTATCATAGAAATAAACAGTGTGCACAGTACCTTCAGAAATTGATGTGAGGAGTTCAAACCATTTGGCAATACTTGATGCATAAATGCTCGATTTGTGCTGAATATTGTAACATGAACCATTTGTGTTCCTGCAAGATGCTGTCCCATTTTGGGTGGCAACCCATACTGTGCCTGCTTATGCTGATCCTGTGGCTGATATGCTGATCCAGTCCAAGTTCTATTCTGAAATCACACAGTAAAGTGTATGTATAGATGAAACAGATAATGAAGTGCTTTGAACTCCTAAATTTGCTTAGAGTTCCCTGATACGTTTTATCTACAGAATAGATAGATGTGATATGGAGCAATATTCAGAAAATAACATATAGTTTGTTGCAAACTTACAAAATTCGAACTGACGTTAGCGCTAGCTCTGCAGGTGCTACGTGCATTCAACGTACCGCAAATTGTCATCCTACAGCTGCACGTCGCAGCACGCGAGCTGCGAATTTAAAGCGGCAGGCGAGTGATAATTACGAATAATTTTTGATGATTTACTAATAGTCGACAATCCTCTTTCCGTAGGCAAGTAATATACGATCTACGTGCTCTGTAATTATGCCTTTTTGACACGTGCTAATCCATCACCATAACCTCAACTATGGCAATGTCTATTCCATTTGCTGGTAACTTAATCACACTTAATCCAATTGTATGCAATAAAATCGTTTCTTTTAGTTCGTGGATCTAGTGGAGTGTATTTGGCGGTAGGTCCACCAAACTATGGGCTAGTTGAGCAATTTGCTCCAGTGCTGACAAAGTCCTGTAGGGCTGTGCGATTTTCAGCAAATGGCCAATATCTAGCATATGCATTTGGACAAACCTTGAAATTGGTACAGGTAGGCAGTTGGAGTGACATTGCTACAATTGAGGGTACTAAGGCCTACTTCCTACAATTTTCCCCAAAAAGCAATTATTTGATGACATGGGAACCCTATGAAGTAACCAAGGATAAACCAGCAGGCACCAACAACTTAAATGTGTACAGAGCTGATACTGGAGAATTGGTAAAGGGATTTATACACAAGCCACAATCCAATTGGTAAGTTAATTTGGGACATGCTATAGTTCATTATTAATGTGTAATGAAATCTCTTTAAGGGAACCTAAATGGAGTGATGATGAGAAACTGTTTTGCAAGCTGCAAAATAATGATGTTGTAATTTATGAAGACTGCAATTTTGAGAAAATTGTTCATCGCATCAACTGCTTTAAAGTGGCTTCATTTAGTATATCAACCACACCAAACACCTACCATTTTGTATGCTATATGCCAGGTGCAGTAGGCCAACCAGCGTTTGCACGCCTCTTCAGTTATCCGAACTTCGACCCTCAGAAGGCACTCGCCTGCAAAAGCTTTTTCCAAGCCGACAGCGTCGATTATTACTGGAACTGTAAGCGTACACATTGCTTACTGTTAACTTCAACTGAACAGGACAAGACTGGAAAGTCTTATTATGGCAAACAAAGTTTACACTTCATGGCACTCAATGGCCAAACGAATGTCGTCGGGCTGAGCAAAGAAGGGCCCATACATGCCGTCAATTGGAGTCCTAAAGGTCAGGAATTCTGTGTAGTCTATGGCTACATGCCTGCAAAGACGAGCATTTTCAATTTGAAATGTGAAATCATTTGCGAATTGGGCACTGGCGCCCGAAATGCGATATATTACAATCCGCATGGGAATATCTTACTGCTTGGCGGCTTCGGCAACCTGCAGGGAAGAGTCGAAACATGGGATGTTGTTAAGCGCAAACAGATTGGTACCTGTGATGCATCGGACACGACGATGTTAGAGTGGTGTCCGGATGGAATGCATTTTCTCACTGCGACGACATCGCCGCGACTCCGAATTGGCAATGGCTACAAGATCTGGCATTATTCCGGAGCACTGGTCTACGAGAAAGAAGAGGAAGAGTTGTATGAAGTACAGTGGATGAAGTACGACAAGGATGCGTTCTATGAGCCTGTTATCAGCGCAGAAAAAGTGGAGGGTATCGCTTTGAAGCGTGTGCAAGCATCAGCACAAGCTTACAGACCACCTTCAGCAAGAAATCGTCCGGGTGTCACCTTCAGTCTGCACGATGATGACGATTCAACACAAGGGCAAAAGTCCAAGGACCCTGTGGTATCAAAGAACGCGTTGAAACAACGAAAGAAGCGCGAAGCTAGAAAAGCGCGCAAAGAAGAGGACGATAAAGAAGGTAGTCAGGATGATACTAAACCGAAAACAACCGTGACAAGCAACGTTCAAGTTGTTCTCACTGGAGATCCTGAGAAAGACAAGAAGATCAAAAATATCAAGAAGGTATTTAAGAATACAACGTTGTTTAGACGCATTTACAATGGTATTTTTTTTCAGAAATTGGATGCAATTGAAAAATTGAAGGCGGACCAAGCACAAGGCAAAACACTCGAGATTAACCAAATTGCGAAAATTAAGGGGGAAGCTGATTTGTTAGCAGAATTGAAGCAACTACAAATCTAACTCTACCTATCATGATTGTTATACTTGTCTTTAAATTATCATATTTTTGTTTAGAATTTCAGAAGGACAGAAAAGGAAACAAATTTCGGGCTAAATTTGACGAGTTATCCTTATTGATATAAAGAAGTATGCATTTGATCATGTTTCATATTTACTATTCATCATTGTATTGTTGTATTCTAAGCTGCTGACTTATTATTTTGATGAGAATTTTTGCAATAAATTGTGTCCCCTGATTTTTCAATTTTTGGTACCAAAGGTAATCCATGCGACAATACATTAAATAATCGATTATTGAAGACGTCCTCATTGTTATAATGTATGTAATTCAATGGAGAATATTTAAATTTGTACTTTACGGCGTTTTCAAAGCATTTGAACATGGGACAGTTGAGCATGATTCCATATTTACATTTTTATCACCCTTACCCTAATATATTAATGAAATACATATTACCTATCAACCAGGCACCTCTTTGAGCAAATATTAGCACTATGTTACATCATTAACTGGAACTTTTCTGATTTAAATGAATTGGATAACACGTTTGTACGAATTTTAGCGCAGCCATTTTAACTTTTTTGATAGTTCTGAGTAGGCAACACACTGTACATAAATTGTCTTCAACGATTGTTATGTCATGCTGAATTCCCTAATCATTTGGAACATTCGGAAGTATATTCATGAATCTATCATTAGCGCTAATGTTGTTTAATGACTTGTAATAATCTCCATTACGTCTTCAAGATCCCTCCTATGGTCTTCTCGTTAATTGGAAATGGCATGAGCGTGCGCGTATTAAAACTGAAACGTGTTTAATTTGGTGACTCGGCTGGCTCGTGGGGCTCGTGTTCGTGACCGTCCTTTCAATCGAACCGGAATTGGTCAAACATACATTATTGTTTGTAGCTTGTTGCGGTTAGTTCCTTTATCAGTGATTAAGCAGTTTTCAGTAAACATTTCCAGTTGGAATGAATGAAACCTACATTATTCTTTGAGGCAACAAACACAGAACATTAAAAAGATGTCGAGTATTCAGCGCAAGATACGTGTTGGTTCACGTAAGAGTGAGGTATGTTCTAACATGTATTATTTATTATTTTATGCATAATTTGATGCTAATATTAATATTGCAAATTTCAGTTGGCATTGATACAAACAAGGCATGTAATCTCCCAGTTGAAAATCATACATCCTGCCATTGAATTTGAAATTGGTAAGAATTATGAGTGAACTAGTTTTTAAGAGAAAGTTGACTATTACTAATACCATACACACTTTTAGTTACAATGAGCACACTGGGAGACAAAGTTTTAGATATCCCACTGCCAAAAATTGGAGAGAAATCTCTGTTTACAAAGGAACTGGAGACTGCTTTAGCTGATGGTTCAGTTGACTTTGTGGTGCATTCACTCAAGGATTTGCCTACAACTTTGCCAACTGGTATGGCAATTGGTGCTGTTTTAAAGCGTGAAGATCCCAGGGATGCATTGGTGCTGCAGAAGGATCTGCGAAACTTTAGTTTAGCAACTTTACCCAAGGATTCAGTGATTGGCACATCAAGCCTGCGAAGGACTGCACAACTGGCCAAAAAATATCCACACTTGAAAGTGCAAGATATCAGAGGGAATCTAAACACACGCCTGAGAAAACTGGATGAATTGGGTCAATTTTCGGCAATTATACTCGCATCTGCAGGTTTGAGTCGGATGGGATGGAATGAACGTATCACGAGGGTTTTAGGTGATGATGAATTCCTGTATGCAGTTGGGCAAGGTGCCTTGGCAATCGAATGCAGGGAAACCGATACGGAAATCATCGATTTATTGAGTCCTCTCTACGATTACGAAACAGGTATTCGTGTCATCGCTGAGCGAACGTTCCTGCGAACATTAGGAGGCGGTTGTAGTGCCCCTGTTGCTACTGCATCAGAAATCAAGCATGTTGAAGGCACTAAACATAAGCTGGTAATGATTGGGGCTGTCTGGTCATTGGACGGCAGTGAGGAAGTTAAAGAATCGATGGAAATTACAATAGATTTAAGTAAAATGGAAAACGTTAAAGTTTGTCCATACAAAGATAAATGCAATAATGTTTGTGTTAACTTAAAGAACAACGATAAAACTGTTTGTAATGATGATAACGAGTATGAGCAGCCGAAGAAGAAGCTGAAAACGAATGAGACAAACGAAAATAATGGTGCTGATGCTGGGGATAAAGAAATTCCTTTGGAATTGCTGAGATCGGATCCGCATGAACACTGCCCGGTTCCCATTCCTGTGGGTGCTGATTTTATGGGTAAATGTCCGTATCTTGAACTGACGAAAAACAAACCGCATTTGCAACGTAATGAGACCAATGACAATTCTGTCGATGACCTCGATTTTACAAAGTGTCCTTATTACAAATCTGTCACAACTGCAGAAAATACACCTGGTACCTCTAATGATATCAATTCTGATCAAAACGGTAACATTTTTTGTGGTCTTGTTCCACATAAACAACTACTAATTGATGTACAAAAACAAACTGAGGCATTAGGCAAAGATTTAGCTGATAAGCTGATTAAAAATGGTGCTCTTGAAATAATGGCAAAAGCCCAGGCTCATATTAGAGGTGCATAATGTTTGTTCTTTGTAATTAGTCTTTTTAAAATTGTGGCATGGATTATATACAGTATATACATAGTTGTTGAAAACAGATATACAAATAAAATTTATATTTTATTGTTATAAAATACTCTTAAATAATTAAATGTTTTCTATGTTCTCATACCAATAGACTTCCTAAAATGTGTGAAGTGCTCCAAATACTGATGAATTGTGTCAATTGGAGTATAGTTGTCCTGCATTTTATTGGCCAGGTATGCAGGTGGTGTACTCTGCACAGATGATCCAAGAAATCCTTGCAGAAATTCCCTTATCAACTCCCAACACATGCTGGGAACTAGGCAAGCTTTATACTCCACTTCTACTAGAATGCCTTTAAAGTTTGCACTAATTGTCACAGTACCAAGCTTGATGCAAAAATCACCAATTTCAAATCTGGGTCCTTTTGATTCAGCCTTCTGCTTTTTTGAGATGTAGAAGTTGGACATCTTCATCATAAGCAGATCAAATAAACCATCAGCCGCCAATGGAATCGTTTTCGTTCCTGTCTCCAGGATGGAAAATACAGTTGCGGGTTGTTCTGAATTATGCAGAACGTGCACAGTTCGTTGAGGCCCCAATTGTGGTATTGATGTGTAAGTCTCGCAGTCCACTAAAAACTGTCCTTGTTGCACAGCACCCAAAGCAAGTATCCGTTTTGTTAATAGTTCAATCGTTGAGGGGCCTGTTCGATTCTCCATAATGGGAAATTGTTGCAATATTGTTACACCCATGATTTGTTTATTAACAAAAAAGATTTATACCGGGAAAGGTTAACATCAAAATCCGCGACCAAAACAATGTTTTGAGTAGTACTTTATATTTCCGTCTGTGGCGCTGGCTGGCCTGGTGTCGGTATTACAGGAATCTCCTTTGAAGGTAGCTTCACAAGCTCACAATTCAAAATTAGAACGTTTTATTTAGGAAATTACAAATTTTAAAATCAAGGAGATTTTTATTTAACATCAGTATCGTTTTTTTCGTAACTTCATAGAAACGTCCCAACTTTACACATAATCTCAATTTACGATTGCGAAAATTGATTGAGTTTTAACCTACTGTAAAGTTAGAACTAATTATCACATCATTTATAGGCATTATTTTATAGATCAGCCTTCAGTCAAAAACAAAATGAAAAATAAATTTTAGATTATTTGAACACAAGGAAAAGTTACTTATTCCCGATGCAGTCAATCACGATTTCTAAATATAATAAATAAACATGAAATCACGTTTTGACTGGATCTTTTTTATGCTTAGTTACTTATTACTATAGTAAAAAATGGCAACATTCTCAAGTAATTAAATTGAGCCATGGTCAAAATTGTACAAAGAACATACGATGATGACGACACCTTTAAGTTTCGATGCACTCTTGTACTAATGGAAGATTTTAAGTTCAATGCCATGTCATATACCTTAATTTAGATCATTTGCAAAGACCTCACAGCAATAATGTAAAGTTTGGTGGTCTTTTCATATCTCAGCCAGATTTTTATAATTAAGTCAACGCGCCAGGAGTTTCTGCTTTTAATTTTGAGATTTCTTCTTGTAACCGAGATATTTCCAAATCTTTTTTGGCAATTGTATTCTTTTGTTCTGCAATGATTACGGCGGCTTCTCGAAGTGCATGATCTGACGACTTCTGTAAATCAGGATGACCCAAGAGTGTGGCAGCATCAGGTCGTTTAGAAGCTGGACAAACGACGAGTTGAGAGATTATTTCAGCAAGTTTTGGCTGCTGTTTGAGTGTGAACTCGGGAATCTTCCCGTTACGTAGATTTACAATCTTCACATTACGTTCCATGTCAGTTAAAAAGGTCTCTGTTAACTCCAACGCAACGATTCCCAAGGAATACATATCACTCTAAAACGATGATAGAATTAGGGTTGTACATAAAGTTAATGGATAGTTTTGTTACCTTTGGATCGCATTTTCCAGCGAGTTGTTCAGGAGCAGCATAAAGATTTGTACCACGTCCAGTGGAATGTTTGTTTTGAAATGGACAAGCTAAACCAAAATCGCCAATTTGCACCAACAAAGAATTGGCCTCCCATGTCATGAAAATATTGCTTGGTTTAATATCATGGTGAATAATGCCCTTGCAATGAATATATTCCAACCCTGAAAAATATACATAAAATTAAAAGTCTGTCTATTTAAAAGTAACAACAAAATTACCCAATAAAATTTGGCGCAGGATTTCCTTCACATTTGCAAATCTATTACTGTTATTGACCGGTACAACAGCATTGGGATTCGAGGCTTCCGCATTGTTGCGATTGTCAATCCACTGCTTCAATGTTAAATGACACAAACTCATTTGAATAAACAGTGTAGCCCATTTTGGTTCATGTTTCACTTGCAATCGCCGTATATCTTCAATTGTGCATATAGCATTGCCGCCTTCAGATGCGGAATTTCTCTTAACACGTCGCTTTTCTTTTCTACTATGTAATGAGTTATGCCTGGAATTTTGGAAAATAACAAAATCAGATGATGATTGGGTCTTCAAGGCATTGTCTAACTCTTTCTCAATGTTATCAGATTTGGATGCAGCTGACTCCTCACTTGAGGGCTCATCCTCAAAACTCACTTCACTTGAAGCACTTTCAAAATCACTTGCAGTTGCTCCCATTTCCATCCATGCCCCCTTATACTGCACCACATTGGAATGGTTTAATGTTGCAAAGGTTTTTGCCTCCCTGAGGTGTTCTTGAATTGCTTGGATGCTGCTTGCTTTTATAAGTATCTTTTTAATTGCATATTCAGTACCATCTAATTTATGCTTCACTCGAAATACTTTGCTAAAGCCACCTTTGGCAATATATCCCAGTTCCTCAAATGATTTCTTAAAGTGTGAGTCAATAACAGCATCTGCTTTCCATAATGGCACTAGAGCAGCTTGTGCTTCTGTGTTTGTAAATATTCGCCCAATACCATTTTGAACCTGTGTTCTCAGATTCTCAAATTCAGGCATTTGGTAACTTTTATCAATGAGCTTCCTCTCATAGAGTATATCACAAATTTCCTTATATTTGACTTGTGCCCTTAAACCATCACCATTCTCACAAAGCCATTGTACCAATGATTGAATGATGATTGATTTAGGAGTTGATACTTGTTGATTAAAAGGACTTGCAATTGCCATATTTTCATCTTCAGTGATACTTTCTCCATTTGCCAGACTATTATTAATTTCGGACGTCTTTTCTGAGTTATTACTGAAATGATCTTCATCACTGTCTTTCACATTTTTTGCCATGATTCTTATTTGATCGTGTTAGCGAATTTTCTAGAAGCATTTAGAATTTAGATGGTTAAACTTTGGGTCTATCACAGATTCATTTTTAAGATTTTATATTTAGCCATTTAAAACATTTCCTAATAATTAACGTTATGATCAAAATTGTACTGAATTTCTAAACTAAAGCGCAAAAACACAATGAATCACTCCAACAAATTAATGAACGTATCGAACAGCCGAGCAAATGACAATTTCTGATTGTGGTTAAGTATCGGCATATTGGGTTGCATAAGTTAATTCACTGAAACTGCTAAATTCTTATCATTTTGTCAACAAATAAAAACCAAGCCAGACACTATTTAGTGCAAGATTTTAAAACAAAATTGATAAATGTTTAGAGTAATTGCAATATTACGCAATTTTGCGTCCTCAAACGGGAAATGACAGATGCACTAGGGATAACTTTGGGTGCATCATGCACTGTGTGCTTATTTTAAGTAGAGCTAAATTATTAATATGTTAACAAGATTATTTATTAACAATGGACGAGGAAACGAATTGTGATAGACTATCTAGTCATGTTACTGATGGATCAGGTGTTAAAAATTGTCTGCTGCAATTTGTGGAAGATAAGTTTAGTCTCTGGTGTGTTTGTTGTGCACAATTTATTGTTATTATAACATTAGGAATATTCATGGTTTATTCAATAATACACTGTGAAAATTCTTTAAAAGACCATTCCACTTGCATTGATAAATTAACAGATCAGACTCATAATCTAAAATTAATGAGAATGAATATGGAAGGTAATACTTATGACTACACATGAATTACGTACATGCTTAATGATTTGAACTCTTCAAATATTAACAATTTTTAGACCTGCTTAAGCAAAACAGGAGATTTAAGGATGAAATTATGTCATTGAATACCTTGGTTAAGAAATTACAAGTAAGTAAACTTAATTGATACAGTAATGTTATTTTAACAAGTTTATGATTTCAGGGAGAAAATACAGAAAATCAGACATCTGTAGCTTCATATTCAAGGACTTGTATTTCTAGTACCATAAATATAATTGTTGTGATATGTATCAGTATAATTAATTTAAATTTATAATTGCATTTTTATATATTACTTATATTTTATGTACTTCATGTTTTGGACTGAGATTAATTGTACATATTAATGCATATTAATTTATTACATTAGAAATTTAGAATTTTATTGAATTAAACCTTGTCATAAATGATGTCGTCATTTTATTTAAATTTATCTACATTTGGACAATGGAGGGAATATCTTATATGGTGGGAATAATGTTTTGAAGTGGGAGCAATTACTGTTTTCAGGGTTATAGAAAGAAATCCCCATTTCATTCAGTTTCCATGCTTTCAATTGCTACATTATTTGTGCAACATATCTTTGCTTTAAGAATAAGTTATGGGTGACGAAAAGGCTATGGTTTATTTCGTCCAACGAAAGAAAAAACCATCACAACGTGTTTACTGGTTTACAATCTGTATGGTTGTTTTTGGTGTTGTAGTCATTAGTGTATTAGCATATTTGATTACATCACTTAAGCTAAAACATGATAACAATGTGAAATTGACTAATACATTAAAGATCAAGCAATACAATGAAACAGTATTGGAAACAAATCTTGATGGTATTGTATAATAATTCCAAAGCAATACAACAATATAACTGTGCTGTTTTAGATATGATACAACAAAGAAATATTTTACAATAAACAAGGGAACATCTAATGGGACTCAATTTGAATCTAACTAAGGAAGTGACAAATTTAACTGCCAATGTAGAAGGTACTATTTAAATGATTTTCAGAGCTGTTTTTAAAACTATGTCTGTAGATATGATTCAACAAAAAGATGTCCTGCAACGAACAAATGAAGAACTGAATACCATCAACATGAATCTGACTGAAGAGGTTAAAATGCTAAATGCAAATATTGAAGGTATTATTTACATAATTTTCAAAGATTCAAAGATGTTTTTAAATGCATTTTTAGATATGACTCAGGAAAAAAATAGTTTACAAGAAACAAATGGAAATCTTGAGAGGCTAAATTTGAATCTAACTGAAGAGGTGAAAACTCTAAGAGAAAATGTTGAAGGTACTATTTAAATAATTTTTGAAGTAGTTTTTATAATTATGTCTTTAGATATGACCCAACAAAGAGATGAGATACAACAGACAAGTGAATATCTTAAGAAACTTAATTCCAATTTGACTGAAGAGGTGAAATCATTGGGTGCAAAGTTGAATACAACTGGAGAATTTCTGAAGCAAGCCAATGCAACTAATTATCTTCTTAAAGAAACAATGAAGCATTTAATGGAGCAAAATTCCATCCTAACAAAATCGGCAGTTAAGGATGCAGTAAGCAATTCATTATTTATTTCTACTATGTCTGATTCAATTATATTTTTAGGGATTTTCTTATCAAACATCAAATTGTGTTGCATTAAGTGGGATCCATTATAGCTTTGGTTTGTGGATTGTACTAATTTTTAATGTCAAAATATGGCATTAACCTTTGACTTATAGGATCATTTTAAAACTTAACTTTTGATACTTTTTTAATCAAGTCATGGAAATATGATTAATATACGATTTAAATATTTGTACTTGCTGGTAAATTCTTAGTTATATAGCCAGACTTACGTCTTACAACAAAAAAGAACTATTAAATTAATTATGTGAAAATGAACATTTTAGAGAGGTTTGGGTTGCCTATAGTTTATGTCTACTTATGTATATTTTTGAAACTTTTGAAAACTTATTTGCGGTATTCTAAACGAAAGTATCTATGCTTTGATAATATCACAATATTTATTCAATCTATGATGCATTTAGGATTTATATACATATACAATTATCATTCACAATTTCCTTTGCTTTCATTGCTCATTCATAATGAATCTAGTAACATTTCAGAAGTTTCGATGTCTGGTCGATAATTACTAATGTACTATTGTAATATCTACAACAAATTATTGTAACAATTATTATGCAGAAATAGTCGCAATGTAAACAATCGGCATTCTTTCTATTCACAGTGTATCTATCGCTTGGAATGGGAATAAATGCTGATTAGTAAAGGCCATTATCACACACAAAAGTGTAGTTCAAGACGAATTTGAAAGTAATTCAAACTTTTAAGTGCATTAACATACAAACTAATGACTGATAATGAATGAAGGCACGCAAAATTAACAAATAATGTGAATTACATAGTAATCTTAATAGGAATACGGCGCTTCAAACAATTGCAAATGTTAAGTAACGAATTTTAACGTTGTTTGGTAAAATCTCATTAGCTGCAGGATTATGTATACTTATGAATTAATTTAACATAATATGATCGAATTCATTCGTATATCCCACATTGTGATGATGCGCCGCTTTGAAGCTATTCATGTCACCATCGAAAAGCGTCTCACCATTTGGCAATTTTTCATAGCCAGCCGACAGAAGACAACTGTAATCGATGAATTCGGAGCTGGTTGGACCAACCGTTTGGGCATTATGTACATTTCGATATTGCGCCCCATGTTCATATTGATACAATTTATTATAGTTCTTATATTCGTACTGTAAACTATCACCGCTATTATAATACATCTTCCCTTGATTATCATTACCGGAAGCGATGCTTCCCGAATTCGTTGTCAGCTCGGTCATCTGATAATCGACCTGATTATGATTCAAACTTCCCGGATAGAAATACTCTTGGCTTTTCCCCTCGAAGGACGCACTCAACACATTGTTATTGTTGTTGTTCGTCGTGAGGATCACGTGCGTTTCGGGCGAGGAGTTGAAGTTGAATCGACTGCTGGAGTTGCTGTCGTCGTTGATGGCGTGCGTCCAGTACTCTTCGGATTTGTACTCGCGATGGATGGTGCCGCTCCCCAAGTCCAGGAGCGTGGGCGGCGACCGGCCCGCAACATCATGACTAGTCGTGCTCGTCGTCGTCGTCGTCGTGGACGTCGTCGACGTGTGGAATTCGCTCTTGATGGGCTGGTCCAGCTGGAAGATCTCCTCCGGCTGGAAGAGGTCGGCGGGGATGCTGCCCAGTTGCGCGGCATTCAGCCCGAAGTCGTATTGCGTCGTGGCCACGTCGGCAGGATAGGACTGCGCTGGCGGCGGTTCCTGCGTCCAATACGAGTCCAACAACTGCTGCTGATGCTGGGGGTGTTGCGGATGCGGCGAGTGCTGATAGGGTATTGCGGGGGCGGCGTTCGGCGAATACTGAAGAGATGCCGCCGTTGATTGCAGGCTGCAGATGCATTCGAATGGGGGGCACGAGCAGTAGGATTTGTCCGCATCAGCGATTAACGGCGGGGGTGGTTGTGCTGGATGGATTGCGCTCGAATTCCGATGTTGTAGCTCTTTGAATTGACGCTTTTGTTCTCGAAGAGTTAAAAACTGAAAAAGGACAAAAACAACTGAAAATTATCTTTCTTTATCACTTGTTATGAAGAAAAATGTTATATTAGAGAGTTTTTCAATTGTTGAGCATCATTTTTCTTGTTTACACTCCTAAAAAAGTCTCTTCGAAGAGCAAAAATAAATATTCAACATTTTTGTTTTCGAAGAGGTGAAAACTCTACAAAAACAAATAACAATTGATTTAATCTCAACTTATTGTAAAAGAAATGTAAAATCAAATAATTTTTAACTACTCGAACCCAATTCTTCATGTCAGTACCCCAGAAAAATCTCTTCGGAAAGCATATACAAGATGAAATAAATATTCAAGTTGCATCTTATCAAATTTATTACACAATAATTAACATTTACTATAGCTTTAAGGGTATTATATATAAAATCTCTTTGTAACTGCGATTTTTCTAATGCGAAACATATAAAATAACATTATCAAAGATCATTGTTGTAAAATATAATGCAGACCGTTGTAAACTTGATATCTGTCGATTGGCACGCGATAATTTCAATTATTTGTGCTGGTGTTGGCTTTCTTCTCGCATCCGAAGAGATTTTTTATTGAAATGGGAAATATGTTAATGATGGCGCGCTTAGTTTTCACTTCGCGCACATATAAGTTACGCGGCATGCATTCTTCGTTTGAGGACTCTGCCTCTTTTTCTTAGAGTAAGTAGTATAGATGCGGTTGTTGCATAGTCCACGGATTATAATCAGGCGGCAACGCCACGCAATTAATTACTCGATCGGAAAGCATGTAATCGCGCCGGACGACAACCAGTTATTAGCGGTGCGCTGCTCTGTGTGGTCGATTTATCAATACTCAATAATATTCAATACGCAAACGAGCATTCGTCTATGCGTTTATTGTTTTACGCTCCTTTGAGGCATTCCTCTCGTTTCGTGCCCATCTAAGTAGATCTAAACTAATCCTTTAGCTGTCAGTAGGCTGCTTATTATTTTCATTTTCATGTTTCCAATAGGTTTGTTCTATTGTTGAATTGAATTTACTTACAATTACTTACTTACTTACTTACAATTTTTCAACTGGGGTTAAATTACTTAGAAGGTATTTGTTGTTAGGAGGAAATGTTGTAGAATTTCTTGAATGAAGTTAGTACAATGTAATTGGGGTAAATATTTTGTTCAAAAAGTTTTTTTTGGGGGAATTAAGTGAATAATGTTATAACTTTTCAATGAACTTTTATTCAAAGAGACTTGCCAATAATGGCAAAACTTGTTATGGAGTTTATTGCTTAGTAGTCTAGAAACTTTAACTCACAAAAATTCATCATTCATTAGCTCAAATTTCATGATGCAGACTGAAAATGATGGCTGAAGAAAATTTCTTCAAAGAAATTAAGAAAATATTGGTTCAGTTCAAAAAGTTTAGACCAAGAAGATTCACCATTCAAAGAGACAATTTTCAATTACAAATCAATCTATCAGTTTTCAAAATTTGAAACAAGGATTCAAGGATGCAGAACTAATCAAACTTTAGAAGTTAAAACAACAAAACTGACAAAAATTTTGATTGAAGACACTTTCTTGGAAGAAATTAAGAAAATATTGGTTCAATTTGTCAATAGATTCAATTCATTATCAGTTCAGAAACTTTAGATCAAGAAAATTCACCATTCAATTAGACAATTTTCATATTACAAATTACAAATCAGTTTATCAGTTTTCAAAATTTGGAACAACGATTCAATGATGCAGAACTAATCAAACTTTAGAAATTAAAGCAACAAAACAGACAAAAATTTTGATTGAAGACTTTCTTGGATGAAATTAAATAATGAAAAATTTTAAATCTGGAAGATTCGTCATTGAAATGAAGAAATTATTTCTTACCTTATTTCCAAAAGAAGATTCCCGAGCTAATAACACAGCAAGTCCTCGAACTCGTCGACCACTCCCAAGACTTCTTCGAGCTTCCGATGTGCTCTTAGCTTCCGGTCGGGGATGATCATGGACGCCTTTGGCCTGGAAGAAGATTGCGTGCTCGGTGTGTCGCCAAAAATGCGTTACCGGATATCCGCAATGACCACGACACGCCAAAATCTCCAGTCTTCCTGTACATTGTCGATTTGGACATGGTTTACCTATGGTAACGAAGAAATGGTAACTTTAATCATAATCAAATTGCAGTCAAGATCTAAAGTTTGATAATTAATTTCTTAAAGTTCTAGAAAGTTGGGCAGTTTTTGAGGAAGATTTGATACTAATTACTTCATCAGCTTTATTTTCTGAAAAAAAAGTTGTTTAAAGGTGTTGAAGTAACTTCCGGTAACTTCCGGACATTTATTATGTATTCACTACAACTTTCTTCTATCTTCATAGAGGTTTATCAATTCTTTTCTTGTATAATGTTGTTGGTTTTGATTGGAAGAGGTCTTCAACAGTCTGAATGACTTATTTTTCCGAATTGAAGCATTTTTTAGTCAAAATTCTTTCTAAGGAACAGAAAAGATCCTTTGAGTAAGATGGATATGGTAAAACAGATGATCCAAGCTGAAGATTTCCTTCTTGAGTTATCCTTTTTATATCTGCTCTTGCATAGCCATTAATGACACTTTCTGATTGACCAATTTTGGATGCGTTTTTTTCATGAAGTTGGAAAGTTATCAAAAGATGATAATAGTGAATACATAACAGATAAAACCGGAAGTACCTTACGACTTCATCTAACAAACCTTTAAATCTTATAGGATGGAACTTCTGGAAAATTTCAACACCTAGAAAATTTTATAACTACCTTGTTGTTTCTTCCGGGCCTTATCACAAATCGCAGGCCGCAAATGGACACAATCACCACTGGGCAGGGTGCACCTCATCGAACAGACCAGAACTCCAAGACAGCTCTTCTTCAGGATATGCACATTATGGTTGTTGGTGTTGCGCATCGCCCAACCGGAAGAATGCCGTTTCGCCTCCTCGGAATCAGCACGATAGACGAGTCTGCAATGTCCGTCGGCCCATTCCGAAAACGGATCATATTCGCTGATCCGCGGAATCGCACTGTCGTTGATGTCCCACTCGGAGGCGCCACCACCCGTCGACGATGGCGTCGCGTATGCAGATACCCGGCACGACATGCCCGGGGAAGTCGGAGTATGCCTGAAGAAGACATCCAAAAAAACACATCAAACACCCATCCAAACAAATCCATCGAAGAAATAAATGCAATCAATCATCAAGCTGCAAGAATTTCATTTCAATGTAGAGAAAGAACGTTTGAATAAATTCCTTTCTAACGTCCAGTGTATAGTAATTAAACGCCTTATGTATTAAATATTTAATTATAGATTCCGATTGGAAATGATTCTTTGTATTGTTGTTGTTGTTGTGGATTGAAATTGAAATCACTTAGATCGTAAAACAAATAGAAGCCAACGGCTAATTTTGTTCAAAAACTATTCGCATTGATTGTTGATGCAGATAAATGCTAAGTATTTAGTTGTTGGCGTCGAAATCGTAACTCTTCTTATTGTTTCTCTAGGTGCACAAATCAAGATCGATTGTGGTATTGGGTTCGGTTGGATTCCTCCTCGGATCATTAAATGGGCTGGCTACTCGAAGATAGAAGAGAGAAGAATTGTAGAAGAAATTATAGGTGATATATGTTTACATAGCGTAATAACATCGAATTTATTGAATTGGAGATTGAATTATTGACGATCGTAGGTGAAGAAATGAAAGGTTCAATGGTATTGATTTTGGATTTATATCGGTGATTATTTTACACATTCTTGTTTCTTGTAAGGGGGAATGGAAGGCAATGGGAATAAATTGATACTTGCAAATGATACCTGTAATTATTTTCATATTGAGAAATCCATACTTTTTGAAACACTAACATATTTGTTTAGTTGATGCTAAATTTTGTCATTAATGTCAGAAAAATTTGCTGGGGATTCAATTTAAGAAGTAAATTTCAGAATGTTTTTATTTCTTTGGAATTGTAGCTGATATCAACAAAAAGGATAATAAACATATCTTTTGTAAACATAGTATGACAATCTTCAAAAAAACGTGTGGGAATTTGAAATTTAAAAATTAAAATTCTAATTGGAAATAGGTTTTTTTGAGAATTGTTTGCAACTTTGTTGGTTGTTGATTGGTACTAAAAGATAAAAGTTCAAACAATATCTAGGATGGTAAATATATTTAGGTACGTATAAAATGATCATGATTAACTTTGAAATTGAAAAATTCTAAAAAAATCTCTTGGGAATTCGTAATTTGAGATTTAGGATTGATCCTTGGAATATGAGTTTCTTAAAAATTGTTTGCAATTTAAAGTTGGAATCCAAAAGATTCTTGATAGAAAAGTAACTAGGTATTTAAATAATAACAATACTAAATTCCGTTTTTGATAAATTGTTAAATAAAGTCCAGATTGGATTTTAGAAACAGGTTTTGTAAAAAATTGTTTGTAAACCAACAATTTATATCCCAAATATAGTTGTTTAAAAAATAGTTTGGTACATTTTCAGAAAAGTCTTTTGGGTATTTGTAACATTTCTTGAAAAATGATTCTCTTGAAAATTGTTGAATGGTACCCAAAGACGGATGTTTGAAGAATGTCTAAGATAACAAATTATATTTGGGTATAATATGGTCATGATAAAGTTTAAAAATGATAAAATCTGGAAAAATCAAGAAATTATAATTTGAGAATGATGTTAAGATTGATTCTTAGAAAACAATTTTCTTAAACAATTTTTGCTATGATCCCAAAGATTCTTGTTTAAAAAGTAATTGAGTATTTAAAGAATAACCATTTTAAATTCTGTCATTGATAAATTCCTGAAAAATATCCCAAAATTTTGTAATTTGAGTAGTAAAGTTTACATTAGTTCTTGGAAAACAATTCTTTTAAATTGTCCGCAAACGGAAAGTTGGTATAATAAAAATGTTTGTTTAAAAAATATCGGAACACAACTGTCACTGATAAATTCCAAATAAATCTTTTAGAAATTTGGAATTTAAAAAGTAAAACATAACTTTGGGAATGTTTTTCTTGAAAATTCTTTGTAATTTTATTAGTTTTTATTTGAAGGTTGTTTAAATACCATCAAGGATAACAGAAAATATTTTAGTTCACTCAACATGGATATGATAAATTCTGTCATTGATAAATTTCAGAAAAAGTGTCTGGAAATTTGTATTTAAAAAGTAAGCTAAGATTGATTCTTGAAAAATAATTTCTTTAAAAATTCTTTGCAATCACAAATTTATTATCCTAAAATTTGTTGTTTAAAAAGTTTAAGGACCGTTTGACCAGATTAAATATGGTCATTGACAAATTCCAGAAAAATATACTGAGAAATTCTAATTTGAGAAGTAAAGTTCTAATTGCTATTAGAAAATGAGTTCCAACAATATTGATTGTAATATCAAAGATGATATCCAAAAGATTGCTGTTTAAAAACTATTTGTTTACATTTTTTTCCCTAATCTTTTGGATATATTTGTGATTGGTAAACTCCAGAAAAATCCCCCAGAAACATCTAATTTGAAAATGCTTCTTGGAAATTGTTTTAAACTTTAGTTGGTATCCAAAAGATGGTAAATTAAACAACATGTGAGTACTTACAGAATGACCATATCTCTTTGAGGACGTCCGAAAGCTTTCTCCGAGAATGTTGAGCACGTTGCGCGTGCAGGAAGCCGTTGCGCACTCAATTACTTAGTCCTTGATGACCTGCCGAACGAAACCGAGTGTCGCACATGAAGAAGCACTTCTTCCTCCGCCGCCTCCGCCCCGACGTCCTCCACGGTCACTTACGGTTCACCATGGACCAGCCTCAACATGCCCGAACCCTCGATTGAATGCAATTAACCAATTGAGCGAGCAATTGAACAAGAAGCGCGCACCACGACGAAGTCGTCGACGATGACTATGGTGATGGTGAGCAGGATGAAGTTCACCCTAGAAGCTCGCACAGCGCACTGACTCCGGGACTCCGGCCGCAACTAGTCCGACTGGTCCTCGAGCTCTTCGGCAGCGCCGGCAGCGAAGGGCTCGCCGGGCGTGGGGCCTCTCGATGCCCCTGGCGCCCCTGGTGATAACGACGCCGTCGCCGACGGGGAAGCCACACGCCACTCCCAACTTCCGGACGCGCGCGCTCCGCCAATCGCCGCCGGAGCGCCCACACTTCCGGCTCGTGGATCATCTCGATCACCTGTCAAGGTGTCGCGCGCGCTCCACGCGGATTGGTCGCGTGTGCGCGCGCGTGGGATGTCTGCAATGGGTAAATAATTAATTGCCAACTTGCGCACTGGGTCGCATGGTAAATGGTAAATGGTATAAATGAAGGAGTGTTTGGTGTCGGAGGAGTAGGAGATTGGTGTGGTCCTTCGCCGAAAATTTGCAAGGTTTCGGATGCGATGGGTAACGGTGGTTTTTTGGGGTCAAGGACATTCGGCGGGATTTAAGATTGTTTGCGGAGATGTAACGGCTGTCGAGGAAATAAGGTCAAAAAGGATGAAGAAGTCCGACCAGTCGCACTTTCGATTTCAGTTGTTCTTTTATTGTAGTTGTAATGAAAGGACGTATATTGAATGAATTTTTTTCTTGTTTTTTATGGTATTTTGAAAATATGTTAAAACCATTGAAATCCAACAAGTTTACTATTTGTTTGACTTGCCAAATTCTAATTGACTGAATTTTGACAATTATTGACGGTCCAAAGATGTTGGAAGATGTCTTCTTCTACTATTAATTTCTTATTGAATAAATTTACTAATCGATAGAGTCCTAAATGATTTTGGCGAATTTCTTTTTCGCTCATTACCAAAATCTTTATTGCAGTGACCATTCGAATTTGACTTTCACATATCATTACTGAAAATTTGAGGACGTGAATAGACAATTCCCTTTATGCAAAACTTCTACTTTTTAACAGTTCACAATATTGCAAAATTGTTCGTCTTGAGGAATTTCGAAAACTTCTTAAAATTTTTTGTTTAAGATACAGATTTCCAATTTAAATGTGGATTACCAAAAATTCCGACAATTATCTTTTACTACCATTTTTATAACCGTCATGAGTAATAATTTTTGGACTGATAGAAACATTACAATAATTTCAAATTAAATAAATTGGAAAATTTGTCAAAATTTTTAGTATCCAAGAAGTTTACAATTGCCAAATTTACCAATTTCAAATTACATGAATTTTGCCAAATTTGTTATTTGCCAAATTTGTCATTTGCAAAATTTGTGATCAGCTATTTTTATAATTGACAAATCTCATCATCTTCATTCAAACCTCCTTGTCTTTATTATTTGAATCAGATGCCAATTTGCAAAATGTTCATGTTAAATATTAATATGATTTTTTACTGATAAAGAATATTACAAATTAATTCATCTGGAAGAATTTGGAAAACTTGTTAAACCTCTAGTATCCTGAAATTCTACAGATGCTAAATTTGGCAACTGATTTCTATTTCCAGAATTAGAAAACCTAAAAGTTTTAGTATACTGGAAGTCTCAAATCAAATGAATCCAACTGTAAATTGCCAAAATATTTTAGAAAACGTCTTCGTTTCCGTTTTTTTAGAACCCTCATCATTGCATCCATTGGCCATTAACTCCCAAACACTAAAATTACCTTTATAAATAAAAACCAATAAAAATTTGTTAATAGTATTGACACATTCAACAAACAACTCTGTTTTCTTCTATTTTCTTTGATGCTCTTCACTTTCGCTCTTCGTTCTTTGCTCTTCACTCTTCATTCTTCGTTTTTTTCTCGATTTTTTCGCAACGAATCAGTGCAAGTGTCGTGTCCAGTTCGCAATTGCGATGATCCTTCGAGTCCGTCTCGTCTTCTTCGTGGTGTTGTTGATGTGTCGCCGAGCGGTGCGCGAGTTTGTTGCCTTTTTTGGCACGTTCGGTTTTTGTACGCGATTCGCACATCGCGCACATCTTGCACATCTCGGTACATGCATATATATTTTGCATCTCGAAGCCGTCGAAGAAAACCCGGCTGGTTTATGCGGCAATGCGCATAAATCATACAGGCGATCGCGCGTCAATGAGACAGATTTACATAATGATTTACATTTAATGAAATTATCATAAATTTCTTATACAAACGACGCTAGCTTGCACGCACTCCATATTAAATGCACATTATGTCGGACGATAAGCGCTCATTATCCACGCGGACAATTAAAAACTGGATTGAGATAAAGGGGTTTTTATTGATGGTTCTTGTAAGCAAAAAGTTTTTTGATTTGGATATAGTTATTGCCAATCGTTATCAGTGATCTCATTCGTATTTTTTGAACTTTTCAAAAGCTTAAAATCGGTTGTTTTATTCACTGCTTTTTGTTATTATAACAAATTTTAAGACGTTTATTAATTGCATTTAGTTGGAAACTTAAAGGAAGATAATTCAAGATTTCTAAATTGGAGAATAATTTTTATTAGATCGTTGGAAATTCAAGCTAAAAGAGATTTTAAATTGCATTATAGTTTTGGTATTTATTTATTGACTTTGAAACTTCATCAACAATTTGTTAAATATCTCTAAATCTATGGATAAAACATAAAAAGACAAAACGAATGTTCCAAAGTTTTGACAACTATTTGATAATTTTTTAAATCTATTTAAGATGAATCAATTTATAAAATTGATACAAATTACATTTTGCAAATTTGGTTTATGACAAAAACAAGAATACTTGTATGAAAAAGATAAATCCAATGGGATTTGTTGATAATGATAATAATAACTAATAATAGCACAAGAAAAATTTGTCAAAATGTTTGTCAGAAAGATGCTTCCAAATTGATCCCTTGATCAAAAGTTTCAAGAACAGTTAGTTTACTGAAAAATTGGCAAAATCTGCTGCTGGAAAAAAATTGATATTGATTACCTCTAATTTTTCTTCTTCATTATCACTTTTTAGTGCAAATATATTTTCCTTTGATGAACATTTTGAAAAGTGGTCTAATCTGAACTACAACTTTTCAATGAAAAGCAATACAAAAACCAAGAATTTTACCAATTTTAGAATTGCCTAGAAACTTCATCCATAATTCGAACAATTTTATTGAAATTTGGAATCTTCAACATTCCATGGAATTCAAGCACCAATTGGAGAAAATCACGTGCTAGCTTCACAATAAATTAGTAATGTGCAGTGGCAACAGTTTGCAAATTTGCGCCAGCACTCAATAATAATTTAATACACGCGGATTTGTCATATTTGCACGCTTAAATTGTCTGACTTACAACCAACTCTCACAGAGTCCATACGCGAGTGTCATCTTCTCTGCGCAACAAACGCAAACTCTTTAATAGTCCAGCACCGATTCGCTATATATTAAATATCCGCGAGTGTTCGCAATGTCACATGTCGCATGAAATATCTGCGCTGAAGACGCTGAACGGCTGTAACTTTGCGGATTTGGTGCACTCGAGGATTTTAATACTGTTTCCATACATATTTGCAATGAATTCAATTTGCGCGTGTAATGAGCTCGCCGGATCGCAATTCGCACGCGTATTGTCATAAATAATTAATGATGAATTTGCGCATGTCTTCTATTCCGCATCATGATCGCAAATTAAAAATTGCAAAATTGCAATCTGTGATGGTTGGGCAAAAAAGGGCAAAAATACCAATGCCTATATTCAGCTAATTTATGATTGTGCAGCAGCAGCAGGAACGAAATGCTTGGCGGATCTTTACGCAGAAATACTCCAATTCCGTTTGATTTTATTATATAGTAAAGAGGCTGAATAGTTGCACATAAATTTCTGCGCGAAATGCCATTTAACGAAATCTGCGCCGTTTTAGTTGCCCCAATATTACGACCAATTGATATCGCTATCTAAACGCGAGTACATAATTTAAATTTTATGCATTTCACCAGATAACAGTGCGCAAAAATATTTTGTAGGCGATTCCATAAATTTCGTTTAATAATTGTTTGATATTCTATTTATTAAGTGCACTTTGATAGCAACAATGAATATACCATAGGAGAAATGTTCTTCTATATTTATATTTATTACTTTTTTTCTTTATTTCACTAGTGATTGAAATAAAATTAGTTACTATAGTTACAAAAGTTTTAAATTTATCAAACATACTCGTAATCAAATTTGATGATTTATGATGATATTTGACTTCAGATTTCAAAACAGGAATTGTTATAATTATGTTGATATTTCTTTATTCCAATTCTTCTACAATTAATTCAAAATATTGTGTATCACATGGTTATCAAAAATAATACCATTCATAAAATCTAAAATCTAAGAAATAAAAATTGATGATCAATGTTCAAAAAATAATGTTAACAAAATTTCAGAAGTTCTCATTTTGAACAATAAAAATTTTTAATCTTTAATGCTTTTTATTTTTTTATTGTTATTGTTTATTTTTACCATGGTAAAGCTTTATTGTTTATCAAACAAGGGTATAATAAAGTTTGGATAATTTGCTGATTAGATTTGATATCAGGTATCACAAAAAAAATTGTGTGCAAAAATTTTATGTCACTTCTTGCAATAACCAATTCTTCTTCAATGATGAAATATTGTTCATCAATTTATCACATGGATATCAAATACTGAAAACTCCAAATTAAACATCCAAACTAAAATCTAAATATAAAATTTTTAACAATTAAAAATTGATGATTAAATTTACATTCAATATAATGTGTTAACAAAGTTCACAAAAGTTCTCATCTTGAATCAAAAGAATCTTTGATTTTTAATACTTTTTATTTTTTATTGTTATTGTTTATTTTTATCATGATCAAAATTTTTATAGTTTATATGTTTATATGTGCCTATAATAAAATTTGGATATTTACTGATTATATTTTATCATATTTGATATCACAAAAAAATTGTGTACAAAAATATTATCTCACTTCTTGAAATAACAAATTTTTCTTCTATGATGTCAAAATATTGTTTATCACATGGATATCAAATATAAAAATATTCATCAAATCTCAGATCTAAAATCTAAAATCTTTATCAATTAAAACTTAATCTAATTTACTTTCAAGAAAATGTTAACAAAATTACAAAAGTTTCCATTTTGAATTTGAAGAATCTAAAAATGTATGAATCTGAAGACATAAATAATTTAGACATTAAATCTTCCAGAAGCTCATGAAGATTGATCACGAAAAAATTGTTATAAAGTTAAGCGTTTATGAAAATTGGCAATGAAAAATTGCTTGTCGATTACGTGTTAGTTATTATCAGCTTTGTAACATAGAATTTATGTAAATAAATTTATTTTCTAGTCGAATATCTTCATGATAAGTTATGTTGATGCTATTTTACGTTCGTATACATCCATGCAAATGCTTTAAATGTTTATGAAATGTTAGATCGTATATTTCACATTTTCATCCATAATTCTATGAAAACAATAATAATAATAACAGAAAGATAAATGCACTTTTAATAATAAACCTTTTGAATTAATCTTTAAAGTCAAAATTTCCAATAATAATTATTTCAGCACGAAAAAGAAAAACATTGAATATTGAAACTAAGGAATTGAAAATACCCAAAGAAATTTGGAATAATGTATATTGGTCTTAAACATCATGAAGAAAGTTGTAACAAATCAAATGTTGTTATTCAGAACTCTTCTTCTTTTTCTTCTTGTATTTCCTCAGCAAAACTGGTAAATATCATTGTAAATTCTTGAGTCTCTATCGGCAATCGAACCATTTCTTGATTGAAATTGTTGCGCTTCTTGTTTATGAGATGTTATAAATCACGCATTGCGAGCGCGTTAATAAAATTAAGAAAATTGCATAATGATGCATCGATCCAGCATTCTTCCTTGTGTCATATGCACCAGTCTGAAATTGCGAACATTTCGCAATCGGTTGCGAAAAAATGAGTATGTCAATAATGTTTTATCGACGAAACAGAATAACATTCTGCATTTGTCAAGGTTATCTCTTCGTTTAATGGTGAATGTTAATACCAAATATGGAATTGTAGTTTATTGCACGTGTTATATAAATTATGAAATGAAAAACTAATCGTTCCGAGCATTGTCACAAATATAATAATAAAAGTGTGTAAATGCACTATTATTGTTCACGTATGACATTTTACCTGTCCAGGTGTCTTGTTCACTCACCTATACAATCCTTCATCCTGCACAAGACATCATAGTCAATAATGTGTTTATAGTGCACGCTTCTTGAGCATTTCTTCTTCTTCTTCTTCTTCTTCGGCAGTCTTCTTCGAGCGTATTTATTGCTGTTGGTGGCTAGAAAACGCCGCCTGCAACTTCTTCTTCTTCTTCTTGCTGGGTGCGACCCGTATGAATGTTTGTCCACGTGCCAAATTACAATGTAATCGCACCGACTCAATTGTATCGCCTTCCACTTCTTCAGACTGCATCACGATTAGCATTTTATCGATCCGAACTTGTTGGACAAATTGCTGCAGTTTCGTAGGAAAAGTTAAACAAACGTCATAATTGTCGTATCAAAGAGATGAAGATGAAGAGCAAACGGCACGCGCGTGTGGAAAACTCTGATGATGTCTGGGAAATTCGTCAGTTGTCAACCCAGACAGTTAGTTAAACGAAGCTGAAGCAGTCGTTTTATTCCTTTTCCTTCGTTTTCCAACCATTCCTTCGGCACTTCAGCACTTCAAGCTTTGCTCCATGTTCCATCATTCGCCAAATTCTAAATCTGTGCATGTGATGTGTGTATGTGTGTGTTTGTGTGTGGATTTTGTGAGGATGTGTGGATGGATGGAAGCTTGTTGGAAATCTTGTTTACACTTTGCATTAGTTCGCAGTGCTTCGCGGATCACTTTCCTTGGATTCCTCGGGTCTCTTTCGTTTTTGAGACTTCCGGTCGTTGTCAACGAAAGCGAAGGGGAACTCGGGCGCAAAAGAGTCAATACTCGCAAATTTCGTGTTTGCAATAAGAAATCGGATTGTTTGACAAATAAACGTCTTTTTCTCGTAATTATCCTTTTGGCTAATTTTATTCTTATTTGTAATCGTTCTTTGATGTTGCCATTATTTTTATGTGTTGTACTTATGAGCCACTTTAAAAATCGCTTAAGATCTTATTGAATCGCCCCATGAAGGTATCTTAATGAGGATCTCGTTATCGGCACAACGATAATCATTGGCTTTTTCGCAAGGATTCAGCTGAAGATATTCGACGATAAAATGCTTAAACATTGGAATCGTTTTAATCTTTAACAATGAAATAGTTTCAAATTTATTGCGTTTTTCGTACTGTTCATTAGTTGATTGCTAATTTTGTCCGAAGATATTCTTTTAAATTGAAAATGTTTATTCGTTTCGAAGAAAGTATCGAAGAATTGGAAATTTTAAATTGTAATTGAAAAAAAGTGACTTTTAATTGAGAATGTCATAAATCTAATTCCAATTCAGGAAATTTAATTCGAAATTTTAATTTGAAATTTACTAACTAAAATTGTATTTTATAATTTCTATATTGTAATTAGAAAATTAATGTATGAATTTACTGCATTGACAATCTATAAATTTTGATAAAAATAGTTGACACAGTCTTTTTGGAAATTGCTAACGTAAATATGCAAATATTAGATTTCAGCAAAATGTAATGATATTCTGATTTGTTAAATAAATTTGAGAAAATAGAAAGAATAGAAAATGAATTTCAAATTTTGAAATGTAATCCAAAAACGTCACTTTTAATTCAGAATACTATAAATGTAATTTCAATTCATGAAATGTAATTCAGAAATTGTTATTTGAAATTCAGAGCATTCAATAATTCAGATTACATTGAAGTTGATTTAAGTAATATTTATAAATTGAATGATAATTACTTCTGTATTAATAATAATGTCAATATTCTGAAGTTATGTAATAATTTACCTATAAAAAGGAATTATTGTTTAAGAAAAAATATCACTAATCTGATTTGCATTTGAACTCTTCTGAATTTCATTTGATTTATTCTCAATTACATTTGATAATCTGAAATATATTTAATCATTTATAATATAAAACTTATGCTTTCTCAATTATATTAAGGAAATCTGAATTACAATTGTTGTAAACAGAATTACATATAACAAATCTGAATTATATTTGCTGTTCGCTTAATTATAATTAGAATTTTATTTTATAGTTTCAAAATTACAATTGAAAAATGTATAGTTTAAATTTACTGAATTGTTAACATAATAAATTTTGATAAAAATATTTGGCAAATTCTTTTTGGAAATTGCTTATGCAAATATTAAATTTCAGAAAAATGCTATGATATTCTGATTTGTTAAATAAAATTGAGAAAATATCAAATGAATTTCAAATCTTGAATTTTAATCCAGTTGATATTAAACTCATTCTTCCTCTATTATATTTATCAAATCTGAATTACAATTTTTGCAAAATGACTTACAAATAAAAATCTGAATTACATTTTCTGCTCGCTTAATTAAAACTAACTAATTAATTGCATTTTATACTTTCTGAATTCAATTGGAAATATTTAATTTATAACATTTAACATTTTCAGACTAAATGGAAATTATTAAATTGTTTGGTTAACGCCTACAAAATTAAAGTCCACTCATTCATACACACTTGAACGACAATTTATAAAGGGTTACGCTCTGATTTTGCCTAACTTCAAGGGTTCAACCCCTATAAATTCTCTGGATCTCTTTCTATCATACATTTTTGATACTTGCATTTGTCATTTGTGAAGTACTGCACCCTCATTAGCTTTTTTTACCATGCCAAATATCCTCAATCACTGGTCACACACGAAGCGTGTGAAAATGTCTTCCGTCCCATCGAGAGCCATACTAAATATGACAATTGAATGGTCGCTCGTTAATAATCCTCGATGGACCATAATATTCACAGCAAGCATACGTTCGATGTTTTGTAGTGCAATAAACGTTCATTAGGCCACTTCACTTGTCTTTATAGATAACAATAACCTGAAGTGTAAAATATGCTTCATGAAGATTAATTGCTGTTTTGAACGTTTCGGAGTGTGCGTCGTAAAATGCTGATTGAATGACAACAAATCTGCAAGACTGCAAGAGCAACAAAAAGTCAGCTCTTAAATCAGACCTGTTTAATTATCGCTGGGAGTTTGCGAATGAAATAGCATTTAATCTGTGATAACATAACTATTGATGATATCTTGAATGAAAGATGGCGGCTGAACGTTATTAGCGCTATTAAAAAAACGATAAATTTAGCATTAAACGTAATAAACATAAAATTACTTAATGTAAAATTTAAGTACTCACCTCCTGCGCATGAGCAGTATTATTAAATTACGGCTAACGTGTGATTACACTCAATCACCTCAGCATTAAAGAGTTGCACACGGTTATTACGATAACAATCACGTTTTAAGGCTTCTAAAGCAAGGAAATTTTCATTTTTCTTTTTGAATTCGTGCTAATTTTATAATGATCAATGCTGATGATTTTAGAATTTTGGAAATAAATATAATTCAGATTTAGATAAGAATCAAATGAATTTCATATCTGAATTATAATTCAAAATCGCCAATTATAATTCCAATTCATGAAATGTAATTCGAAATTGTCAAAAAGTTGAAATTGAACAAAAAGTGACACTTTCTAACAAGAACTCTTCTGAATTTCATTTGATATATTCTCAATTACGTTTGACTAATCTGAGATACAATTAATCATTTCTGATATTAAACTTATGCTTTCTCAATTATATTTACCAAAAATGAATTACAATTATTGCAACTGAATTACATGTAAAAATCTGAATTAAATTTACAGCTCAATAATTACAATTTACTAATTAATGGTATTTTATACTTTCTGAATTATTTTTGAAAAAAGTGAATTTTGAAGTTAAGTAACAGAAATAAAGAATTGAAACAACTTCTAACGGTTTTGCAACATGATCAATATCGACAACAAAGCTATTATTCAATAAACACTCGATACAGCAAGCAACCCAAATAATAACATATCGTGGGTGCAAACAATCGAAATTTTGGGGCACGTGCAAAAACGATTGCCCCTTGAAAATGAGGTATAACAACACAATACATGGTTAAACGACAAAATAATATAGCAGTTGATTTTCTGCCATCTCCAATCGACAATACATAAGGGCATACTAATGCAATAAAATTGCAAATCTCTTGTCCCATTGGGGAATTTGGGATTTTGGGGGTGATCTTTGACGTTGTCACGATGTGTGGTTTTATATAAAGGGTATTTTTCCACCAGTGACATTTAACATATGTCTGAATGATTGAGTGGATCTCAAAATTCGCCAATTTACTTTGCAAAAATTCCAAGTTTTCATTACCACCAAACTTGAATAAAATTTACTAATTTTTGATCATTTTAAAATCTAAGGAGGAAAATAAATTATTGAAGCATTGAACCATCGACCATCGAGGATGAAATATAACTAGATATTAAGAAGAAGGTGTAAAGTTGTAAATTACAGACTTTTCTTCTAAAAATTTTGAAAATTACGAGTAGCAATAGATAATACATAAAATGATAGTTTTTGCCAGTTTCTTCTCACCTAATGTAAGTTTGCAAGCAATACACATCCAATCTTATCTACATAGATGCGTGAATGGTTCTCAGATGATTGCAGAGTTCTTCATGCGGTTAAAAAGCTATCTGCACGCTGATCGCGATCGCATTCGGTTCGCAGCAAGCGCACCGAATGTAATCTGTCCGCGGCGAAGAGATCTTACAAGAAGTCGTGCGATACCGACCAGCAAGGATGTCTTGTCTGCTCTTCATGAATTTCCAGCCCAACTACTTCCAACTAGTTGCACGCATGTCGTACAAGATAAGAGATGGCTTTCGTTTTGTTGCTCCCGTCTGCAATTTACCTACAAAGTTC
>JARJDZ010009160.1:0-10987 GCA_030264555.1 Aleochara sp. GC000083 | reverse complement strand
TCAAACCTGCACCACAATCAGCAAATCACTATTGGCAAGATATCTGAAAATAATAATATAACAGTTCCATCAGTATTGTTGCAATGTATTAGATCAAATGAGTTGCACATATTCTCAATTCAGAGTAGCTAGTCGCATAGCTTGCAAAACTGTCAGAACCTAGTGAAAGTGAATGAGCATGCAGAAGATGTCCCCAGCCCAAAGCTTATCTCCGGATGGTTATTGAAATGTACGCTCATTGGTTTGAGCAACCTAGAACATGGTAAATGGTAAACGCCAATTTAACTTCAGGTACATTTCTGCAGAATTTTGGCATTCACTGACCCGCCCTTGCCGCTTCTATTGGTATTTCAATGCTGCCGACTCAGGCAGAGCAGTTGATAGTTTTATGGCTTAGGCGACTAGCTACTCTGAATTGAGAATACAAAGATATGTGGGTCCACCTGGATTTCCATTCCATTCTCTCAGCAACAATACAAGAAACATTCATACTGAGTATTCAAACAACAAAACAATCATAAAGAAAATCTATTAGAAGTAAAGTAATCAATCATCATTGATGACCATTACTCAGAATTATTGAACAAAGACACAAACCGAGCGATAGAGCGATGGAAGCGGCGGGCAAAAATAAATTTCTCAGCCGACCATTATATTTCAAATGGATATGATACGAGGGCAGCGATCTTCTTACCCGGCTTTTGGAAGAGGAGAGGGAGCGAAGCAATCCTTCAGGATTTCGCTAAGACACATAACATATGGATTCATCCGGTGAACCTCGATCCCGCATTCGATTTGTTAAAGCATCAGGAGAGAGCTCTCACATACACCACTTTCAATCCTTCAGGCTTTGGGTTATCTGATACGGATTGGCGGGATTATTGGCGAAATGTCATTTATAAAATTTCGTCGTCAAGTGCCCACAATGTCTAGTTGAAATAAAAATACGAGAAAATTTGTGTGAAACCCGAGGCTGTAATTAAATGTCCGCTTTCATTCGGAAAACGAAACAAAGGAAATAAGATCCGCAAAACGTTTTTCCCATTGTTGCAGCTACAATTAAGGATTTCATTAAGGTAATTATTCTCAGCGTCGGGCAATTAATTAACGTAACGTGCCCACGGGAAAAATGATCAGAAAAAACACAGACGGGAAATAAATTACCGTCCATCGATTTTCCAAGCGCACACAATAGTGGATCAAGATTCAAACATTGAAGGCATCGATTTTCTAATTAGCTTTGTTGCAAATTGCCGGCAAAATTCACAAAACCCATCAAAGTAGTCGCCTATAGCGAACAATTAATTACTCTGTGTTCGTCCACTAGATGAGAAAATTTCATTCGTAGGAAACTTCAATTTGCAATCAGGAACAACAATTATGTGCATTTGAAACAATGAATGATGCCACCAAAATGGAATGAGATTGGGATTGGTCCATTTATCAATTTGAGTCGGGATTTCATGCAAAACCGGAAGCATCGGATGTTATTCACACGCATCCGGAAACTGAATCGCCGAAATATGGATATGAAGAACCCATTTCAATGCATCATCAACCATGATGATAGTTATTGCGCATGAAACAGCTGTTGGCTAATTATTATTGCGGTAATAAATTTTAATTATTTGCTTAATGGAAACTTTAAAGAGGTTAACAACCCTTTGGAAAATTAAAATTAAAAAATGTATTGTTTCAAATGCACGAAAAGCAATTTGTTTTGCAAAATTGGCAAATCTAACAATTGAAAAATATTATGTAATTTGAAATTTCTATATGTTGTAATTACTGATGTTGCATGAAATTTATTCGGTATGAAACAATAATTGCGATAATGAATTTGAAATTTCTGCATAAATGGGGAAAATGCGCACTCATAAATTATTTAAATTCTCATTTTGTTGGCATTCGCAACAGCCAAATTACATAATAATTTCTAATGGGAGCAATAATTTAATAAAAAACTAGGTCATAATAAAAAAATGTTCAAAATTAATATCAATTATTTCCGGTTCACATAATAACTTTTTGAAAGAGTGATAAATGCATCCAAACAATTTGCAATTTCAACTTTTCGCGCACATTTCCGCTATGATAATTGCCCGAAGAAACAATGGGCATTCGAGGGGAATTTCCACGCCGTTTCTGGAGCGCATTTTCATCGCCAATTCAAAACCGGCCGTTTCATTCATTCGCGGGTGGTATTGTTTTCGATTCGGGAGCAGAGCGCGCGTTGGCGAATCGCAGATAACCGACTGTTGCGAATTGATTAATTCCTTTTTCCTCCTAATCTATATCGGCTTATGCTGGCCGCCTCTTCACCGTGAAATGCGATTAACGCTGGTGGTGAAAGCGCAATCAACACGATGCGCAAATTCAACTATTTTCCAAAGGGTTGCACATTCCACAAACAATTGATACTGCGAAATAATTGCACTAGTTTCGTGGAGAACAAGAAATGTTTGTGCATTAACAACAATTTGAATCGACTAAAATTAAAAAAAAATTTACTTGTTTGAGTGATGAAATTAATTAATTAATTATTTAATAAAATAATCAGTTGAAAAAGAAATAAAACTTGAAAATTTCAAGATTTCTTAATTAATTTTGAATGCAACTTTTACTAGAAAAAAAGCAATTATTTAAAGACAAAATACAGATTTCTCTTGTAGAAAATTATCTGTATTATTTCTGTATTTTCTTTGTAAATAACACCAGCAGAAATGGTCGTTAATTTAATTCCTTTCTAATGACCTCAAATTTTGCCAAACATTAAACAGAAACTGAATGTGTATGTTGTTCGCATTTCTCTTGTGGTATTATGTAATTACACATCCAATTTAATTATGTGACCTCCGCGACGAGGCTTAACTAATTACAATTAGAATTACGTTAAGCTTAACTTCATGCAGTTAATTTCACCGCAACGAGATGATTGGATTTTTAGAGACCATCAGTGAATTATAACCAGCAATAACACTTTCTCATTGAAGTGGTTTCTTCATCCAGTAATAACATAACGAAATTCTTGGTGTTTGCTAATGGTACCCGTGGCGAAAAAGGACTGGAAGTGCTCCTTTAATGAGCAATAAAACTAATGCAGAGATACAAAGTATCGGCCACACGTTTCCCTTTTGGGAATTAACTTCCTCGAGATGTACAAAATAGAAAAGAAGCGCGCTAAGAAATGCGTAGACTGTTTTCCTTGAAGGAAAGCGTACGAAATGTATCTCGGAAAATTGTGCGTGATATCAGACGTTTTGCTTTCCTTTATGGTCCACTTTCGCTTCTTGCGCATTAAACGCTCAACGATAAAAATTATCTACTTCGAGCACTCACACTCGAATCGCTAAGAGTTGTTTAAAGTACTTTTCGCGTTACTTCACGAATGGATTTTCCACCATCTCTTTCCATTCTTTCAAGTTTTTCCTAGTTGCATCAGACCCCAAAAAAATATACAAAAAAAAACTGAGTGGGAAAATTCATTTCAGCAGAGTGCTTCCGATTTGTTTACTCGATGGAATAATTAATGAAGATCCATCTTGGGGGGTTTAATGAGTAATTGCAAAATTGCATTTTCGAACGTTCATTTTGCACGTTCGCACAGATAGCGGAGCGGATAAAACGTAAAACTATAATGAGATTAAGTCCGTGGGATAAAAGCGCATAATGTTTGCGTAAAAATAGAACAGAAAAAGGATGAGTCCATCATAAATCTCACGTGCTAGTGAAAGCAACCCACGAGTTTTTAGTGTAATCCGAGCAAACAGACGAGCGAAACGAAGAGATGAAGTTACTGACACGAACAAACGGACAATTCTAGGCGAAAAATAACAAAATTTATGCAAACTGCGCGCAAAATGTCCGGGAAAATGTATGTGCATTTCAAATTGTTGAAATTTTCATGTGGTGCAATTGGGAATTGATCATTATATGCAAATTTAATGAGATAAACGAGTTAATTAATTGATGCAATTATCGAATTTGTTGGCGAATATTTTCACTCTTAAAAATTTTACTTTTTTTATTTCCATTTTGATAAATGATTAATGATGCATATTAAAATTTTAACTGGTATTGTTGATAGTTTAATGATGCATTTCAATTTTATGATCGTCATAAAAAGTGCAGTAAAAACTATAAATTTCAGTCTGACAATAAAAAGAACAATCTCATTTACGAATTACGAATGAAAAATACGAATACAATATGAAAATGCACTCATTATTCCAGAACAAGATGCAATATCTCATCCAATTAAAAATCCCTCCCGCAGGATATTTCCATTTTTCGCAATCAGGTCATGAAAACAATGAACGCTCTCAAGAAATTAATACAAAATGCGGACATTTCCAAGATATGAATTCCGCACGTTGATCAATAAAACTCATTACGAATCTATCTGCGCTTTCAAAGTTTCGAACGTATAATGAATTTCATGGGAAATTGCAACTTTAAAACGTTTATCATGGCGCAAATGTATGGAAAATGGTACTCACATATTTTGCGTGACCTCGATGACAACTTCTCAGCTTTCTCCGCATGATCGTTCTCCAACAGCCAACTTCTCCAACAGGAACTACCCACACGATGAGGAAGATGATGATGAGTTGAGGACTTCGTCGTTGGAATCTTGGGCTAAAGTTACAACTCAAAGTTGAATCTGTTTTGCGAAATAAACGCCAGGATGAGAACTCACACGTTCGTGTCGTTCGCAGCGCGCAAGAGACAAATGCAAATGAAAGCAAGTAAAGCTGCTAATTAAATTCAAAAGAACTGAAGAGAGAATTCAAAACTGAACAAACTAAACTGAACTACTAAATCATCAACAAAGTCTTAAATGATGGAGAAATCATAATGTACATAATGCTCATAATCTACACTACAGGATGCATTTCCAGAAAGGAAGATTCCTGGATGAAAATTATTTGCATATTTATTATATACAATATGTATCTCTCTGATATTTACACATTTTTACATCAATATTTAAACCCACAATTTGCAAATACATTTTGTTTGCAATTCATCTCACAACGTACTCAAAACTACATATTATTTTGTTCATCTCTTCAGTTTTCTGCAAGGTGATTGAAGAGTATGTGCCACCTTTGTTTGCAAAGTGTTTGTTGTCGGATATTTTCTATACAACAAACGTATAACATACTGTAAAGCAGCGCATACGCTTGTGACTCTAGATTATATATTTACATCGTTATGCACATAGATTTACGGTTAGACAAACACGGTTATTACATTACCATGAAGTGAAGTGGGTGTTGCATGGCTCTGGTGGAGAGAGTGTAGTGTTACAAGTATTTTAGATGGGCGCGAAAATATGCGATGTGATATCTTTCATAGTGTTATACAACAAGTATCTGATGATACTATGGTTCAGAGTGTGGGCGAATATGATATGTAAATTGCAAAAGTGTGAACGCGAAATGCACTTCATGATAGTGCATGTAATATATAGTGTAGAATGCGTGTATCCGGTATGGATTTTTCTAAAAGTGGAGAATGATATCATATGTTTTCTCAGTTTTGTAGCCTATAATATGAAGATAAATTATTTGGTTGGATATTTTATCTGGGAAATTGATTTCAAGTAATAAAGAAACGAATAAACTAGATTCAAGAAAAAAAAATTGTAAACTTAATTTGTATCAATTGGATTATCAAATTTTGATTTGTTATTGAATGTTTGTTATTATAATGACTCGAAGTTAATATGTAGCAGTAAATAATCAAATTAAGTAATATATTAACATTGAATTCATCAATAACTTGGTTCAACTAATAAAATTCCAAATGATTGTATCAAATTTTCGTCATTTGCCAAAATAGTTGAAATTTCCTGACAAGTTAAAATACCAATTTCAGGATTTTATGTATCAATCCTAATGAAGATATTAAAGTAAAACTTTGTTTACAACCTTTGTTAGTGAAAACGACAATCATTATAAGGAAAAATCGTAAATTTTTCACGACCCATTAAACAAAACGACGTTTCTTCAAAATGGTTATAAATTTGGTCCACTAACTAAAACTACATCTGCACTTTTACCGTTCTTATCAGAACAATAGTAAAATTTGAAATGGTACTTGAAGAAAATAAAATGCAGAAAATCTTTAAAAGAAAATTCCTAATATAATGGACTATCATTGAGTGCTAAAAGCAAGTCAGAAAAGCTCGTTGAATGCCGCATGAAAAAAAAAACCTAATAAAACTGAAATATTACGCCCACGATAAGCGAAAAAATACACGTACAAAACGAAGAGCTTCTTGCATCGTTCGTACTTTTATTGTACCGACTGGCGAACGCGGGAAATGCGAAACGCAAAGAGATAAACTGCACACAAATATTCATAGCGAAGCACGAAATATTCGCTGGCGCATCGTGTATGAAAGAGTGCGCTGGGAAGAAAACAGGGACATTTTCATTTCATCCACATTCGTGCCTACTCGTCGTCCTGCAGGTATATTCGGCTGATCCTGCAGGATGGAGCAGGTGGAGCAGTAAAAACAGAAACGGAACTGGAAGAATGCCATAAATTTGAAACGCGCCTTTCACTTTTTCAAATAACGGTGGTCTCGACCAATCTCACAAAAAATTCGTATAATAAAAGAGTTCCTTTTTTAAAATTAAAGTCTTGGGGTTTTGAAACGTGCCATCACATTGAATTTGTATGCAAACCTAACACGACTTTAATAAAAAAAATATATAAAATTAAAATGATGTCTGCACGAAATTACATTACGTATTTAATTAAAATTCCTCGTAGGATTTGCAACATGTTGTGCAGACATATCATTTTCGCCCCGAAAATATTTATGAAATTAATTTGAGTTGAAAAGCGTATTCGTGCATGGAGGAAAAACTGCAACTCATACGTCAAATAAAAGCGCCAACAAAGAAAACCGGATGAAAAACGATGCATGAAAATGTTCTGTTTCAATAAGGGACGGTTCCAATTTCTAAAATTTTGATCCCAAAAGAGGAAAACGAGGAGTTTTATTGAGAGCCATTAGCGAAAAGAGAAAAGTTTGCGCCTGACCCGGAAAAGCGCCATGATTTTAATTTGCTGCAATCCCCATTAATAATAAATTACGTCTAATCGTCTTAGAGGGTTTTACACCATGAAATTACCAACGCCATTGCTAATGCCATCTAGCGGAAAATTACTTGCTTCTAGAAAGTGTTTTGAGACGGCTACAAATCTTAGAAAACAATTCCACTTCCTATTTTCCCCAGAAAAAGATTTTGTGGATAGTTTCATGTATGATATGTATAAGTGTAAGATGACGAGTAGAAACAACAAATTGGTTCGTAGTTGTTTGACGCAACAATTGTAGTTCAGTCTAGTTACTTCCGGTGACACATCCGGAAATGTGATCATGACGCGTTGCATTTCCATTTGCATTCTGTCTGACGCACGCTGAATTTGCAGGTTAGTTGCAGCTTGGAGCGCAGCGTTGGTTAGTAAACACGATGAAATTGAAGTTAAAGATGCATACCTGATGTCGGTTTTTAGACCGGATCCGGTGCGGGTTCCCACGTGAGCATCTGCAGACTGGTCGACTTGGGAATCCCGGCCGAAGAGTGTCCGATGATGTTGCGCGCCTCGGCGGCGATGTTCCCGTAGGATGGAGCGAACGCGTTCCGCTTCGATTTGATCGTCCGCGTGTAGAGTTTCAGCACCTGGCAGTTGCACGTCACCAGCATGGCGACGAAGATGCCCTGCAGACCTTGCCCCACGTGATATGCGATCCATAACGGGTCCGACTTGACGAACATCGTCAACGCGCCGAGCACCATCACCGATGACAATACGATCGTTATCTGTAACAACGTGATGTATCGTTATTATAGATGACGCAGCTAAGTTGTATGAGGTATACATAAAACGTGAGGAGGTGGTTGAGGAGGTAGCAGGATGATGAGGAGGTAGAGGAGTATCAAGGGGGAAGGGAGAAGAGGTCGATGAACGATGAAGAGGTAGGAAAGTATCAAGCAAGGGGAGCGTACGGTCGATCAGGGAGGAGGTAGTCAAGTATCAGGGTTAATCGTGGAGTGGTACAATAAAAGGGAAGTGTATCAGGAGGTATACATTTAAAGAGGTAGTCCAAAAAAGCCAGCTGACTGATTGACGTGTAACAGGATCATAGAAAATCATCATTGTTGGACGTACCTTTGTAAATAAGACGATCTGCAGCGTACGTTTTCGTCGCATCTTATCACGAACACGTTTATCGACCTGCATGCTGATGACGTAACGTGAAACAACAGCTGAGCGCAGAATGTACGACAACGTTATCAGCACGATCAGCGCGACTGGTACGAGGAGTCCGTAAATGAAGCCGTTCTTGTCCAAGAACCTGCAACAAGCAATGAATGCAATGTACTGAGACGTTCGGGCTTTGGGAAAGAGTGAGAAGTCACTGCGCCTTCATTTATCACAGAAGTCGGCGCAAGGCAACTAGAACAATATTGCAATTGTTTACAAAGTAAGAGCGAGCGCTTCACGTCGAGTGACGTTTCACTACGAATGTTACGTGCTTCTATTTTAATGAAGTTATAAATTTTAAATTTGTTTACTCATCAAATCTTATACCTTATTTTATGTATTTTATTTTTTGTGAAATAAGAAATATATTTTGATGTTGGATTTTTAATTAAATTGTTGTTTCCAACAGGGAAGTTGTATAATTAAGTTAGATACTATCCAGCAGCCAAATATATTACGCAATTTGGTTGTTTGATGATGCTGTATTGTTTGCACAAAGCTGATAAATTAAACCCGTCCCATAAATGAATTTTCTTCACCCCTCTCCTCTCAACATTAACCCATTCTGTACCTGCAGAAGCCTAACCTCTAAACTTTCATAGTTCGCTTAAAATTTTCTCTTTAAGGGGACGCATGCTAAACTTTCGCTATTATCCAGCAAACATATTACGATATTTTCGCACTAATATCCGCTTGCTTCTGACACTCTATCTATGCCTGGGAAGCTGGAGTGATCCCTCGGGAGGATGTGTTTACTATACGAAATGAAAACTTGGCCATTCGATGAAGCTTAACGAGAATAGCAGATTCGTGGAATAACCACCTTCCGGTTTCGAGGAAGTTGGCTGTTTGAATTAGGGGCGACGCAGCTAATTTGATTACAACTTTAATGGCGGCATAAACACAAAGGTGTAAATTAGCAAACAAAAGTTGGTATTTGTCTCCCATAACCGGATGAAATTTATGACAAAGGGAAGAATGTCGTCCCTTATGCTCGCTCCCTTATGTTCGCCATGCGGGAAAGTTTGAGTTTCGGGGTTTTGCGCAGCCTGGAGGCGATGAGGTTATGATGTGGGGGTGGGGGGATGTTAATTTCGGGATTCCGTAAAACGTAATTCATGTAATAAACAACTGCCTACGTGTCGTATGTACCTTATGTTGGGTGACATGTTATGTTCTAGAAGGGTTTACTAGAGTTTAGTAGTTGTTATACCTTATCTTAAATAGTTTCAGAGAAATTTGTGGTTAAATTCCTGAGAGTAATTCATAAATGTATACATTTATAACTTTTTAAATAACAGTAGTAGAAATATATAAAGCTGTTGTTATTTGAGAAGTAAACTTTTTATAATATTGAATTTTATTTTTTAATTCAAAATTTAACTTCAAAATAAATCTCATCCCTAAAAATCAATTTTCCAAATTTTTGGTATTTCATTTTTTAGATTTCCGTAAAATGACTCCCAAAAAAGTGATTAGCAAAAATGATACCTAATAATTTCTAAGTTTATTTCCGAGATAAATTCTTCAACAAATAATTAATGGATTTTTGAATTTATATTTTTAAACTGTTGATATTTTTTTTATAGAATTTTTAACAGAATTCCTAATTTCTTATTAATATCTAGCCTGAAAATTATCTATAAAAAGTAATACCATTTCTTTTTCAATTACTTTTTAAATTATAAATAAATTATTGTTTAAAAATATTTCCCCAAAATTTTCAATTCATCTATAATGACTAAATAAAAAATGAATTTTATCATAAAAATGATACCTTCTAATAAATATAAATTAATATCTCACTTATTCTTTGAATAATGACCAAAACTTCTCTGAAACTTTAAGTAATTAATTTCCCTTTTTTGCCATCACTTCAAGCAACAAAAAATGAAGATAAATACAACACTAGACAACGAAAAATAGTCCAATAAATTACAAAACTCATAATTCATACTTTTTCTCCTATCTCCTCCTTTTTTTCTTTTTCAAACAAGGACCAACCTGAATTTTTACATCATGAAACTTAATTTGCATCCCAGCAAAAACGACTTAATTACAAAAAAGACGTCTAAGACACATACGCTCATACACTAAATTCCATCAACGACCGACTTTGAGTAATTACGATAAAATTCAAATGCGCGACGATCGTTGGGAAAAAAGTTGCGCACTTTACCCACAAACAGTCAACTTTCAGCCGCAAACCTGTCTGCAGAAAGCAGAAAGTTGTTAATGAAGGACCTCGCGCAAAGTTTTTTTTGCAAGCACTGCGTTTATGAAGAGATCAAAGGCTTGCAAAAATAGAGGAGACAAAGAACGCGAAGAAGAAGAAGAAGACCTACGTAAAGCTGTAATAATTTAATCGGGCAAATTTAATTAATAGCCACCCCCACTACAATCATTAATGCGGTATTCGGAGGCAACGTTCAAATTGGATTTATTCGTTAACGCAATAAATGGTTCGATAATTGAAACATTCAACCATTCAAACGCTGGAAGCATTCCAATGAGTTATTGAATATTCAATGATTTGGGTGAGTTTGCAAACTTTCGAGGAGTTTCTCTTCGTGGACCGCAAGAATTTCGTCAAGTGCGGTGGTTGAAGATGGTGGCTTCGTTTTGTATTCGATTTAATTGCGTTTCAATGATTGGTTGTAATTAAGTTAATTAGTTGAGATTCAAGAAAGAATAAAGT